>JANHJO010003946.1:99044-116619 GCA_032468235.1 Pseudoxyrhopus heterurus | reverse complement strand
AGATAGCCTGGCCCTGAGCCATGTAGGGCTTTAAAGGTAATAACCAACACCTTGAATTGGGCTCAGAGACCAATAGGAAGCCAGTGCAGCTCGCGCAAGAGAGGTGTTATGTGGGTGTACCGAGGGGTATTCTGGACCAGCTGAAGTCTCCCGACACTCTTCAAGGGTAGCCCCATGTAGAGAGCGTTGCAATAGTCCAGCCTCGAGGTGACAAGGGCATGAGCTTCCTGGACTCCAGGAGAAGAGCCAGAACTATCATGATATGCAAAATCATTAAGCATGACATAATCAAAGGCATAATTAAAGGGACAAGGACTAGATTACATTTGGACGTCATGCATTTTCTGTTGAAAAAGGAGAACAAGTGATGTTATTTAAGTAGAAATGCTATCAACCCCATGATTATTATTGAAGATAAACGTATTTGAGATTTAGTCCTTAACTGAAGGCAGTCTAAAATGAATTTTTGGACCTTTCCACATGAAACTTGCAATGCTGTGCATTCTGCCTGCCCCACAAAGAAATCTAAGATGGTTCTCCAATTTTTTTTTTTCATTTGTGGTACTACAAAATAAGAAAAAATATTGAGTATTAAGTTCTATTGGGATATAGTATTGAAGAACACTCTTTTAAAGACAATAATGTTCACATTTTGGACAGAGTAGATGATTTGAGAGAGGAGTGAAGGAATCATTTATGCCAAAGTGGAAAATCCTTTCCTCAATAGAGATAGAGGTGTCAGACACAACCTGTCTCCCATTTTTTTATTCTGTTTTCTCATCAATCCCAAGGAAGATTAAGATCACTTCACAGGTTCATTAAAGAGGCCCCACTTAATGATTCCTAAGAATTTTAGGAGTTGGTACATTCCAACGACTGTCTGCCTATACACATTCTTCCTAATCAACTTGCTTAGACTGAAGAAGCTACTTGGATAAGCAGCAAAATGTTTCAAACCAGCAAGAAAAGTCTAGTTGCCGTGACTCAACTTCCAGTCAGAACTGCTGAGTTTTTTACATTGCTCCATCCCTTCCAATCATGGGTCCTTTTTCCCCTCAAAAGACTGATGATCCCAAAGGCCTTAAGAAAATAAATCAAGCCATCTGTCATCTCTGATGTGGCCTCCAGCAATACTTGCTGGGTGTGCACACAAAAAATCTGCCTGGGGTGGTGTCTATGTATCCTGTGAGCTGCTGCTTGCAGAACTGAGCCCTGACGATCAAGCCCATCCAAGAACTTTCCCATGTATTCAAGAAAAGTGAACAACTTTCCAGCCTTCAGTGCCCATAATAATAATAAAGAGATGTAAAAGAAAAAAGGAGTAATTGAGGAGCTGTAACAGCCTATTTAACAAAGTAGACAGTATCAAAGAACTGGGAAATATCACCAATGGACTCTAGGGAAAAAAATTGTCTATGTCTTCCAGGTGAGTAGGAAGCAATCTAGCTAAGAATAACATAGTAGGAAAATAATTGGTATCAATACTATATTGAATCGTAATCTAAGATGTATTTATGTGTTCTGGATTATGGCACACAGAACATGACTAAGAAAGATAAGAACATCAAAATGCTGATGTGTATCCTCTATGAGATCAGTTTCTAATATGAGATCAGTTTCTCACTCTCAGTACAGTGTGTTTTTAATTTTAATTATTTAATTATTTATTTGGTTTATAATGGCTGCCCACTTGTGAAGTAAATCTTTTAAAACTCTTTTTAAAATTCCTCTTTGTATTTTGCAGCATCTTTGGCTTGCTACATATTTCACAAATCTCATCGGATACATCAATTATATATTTTGTCTTAAATTATGATTTATATCCTTATAAAGCCAAGCAAATAAAGAAATAATATTTAAATATTATTTATCTACTTGCCATGTGTGTGTGTGTATACACATTTGTATGTACTCATACACATACATTCATACATACTTCCCACCTGCATCACAAGTAAAACTGTTTTTGTAACTTATCACCTTTGCTTAAAACACAAATGATCTCTTCTTCCCATATCCCAACTCTTATCTATAAACAGATTCATTAAGCATCATTTCACTCCTGATATCCGCATTGTAAGCCATCCAGAGCTACTCTGAATAGTGAGATGGGCAGCAAATAAATTTAATAAATACACGTTAATAAAAATCCATTAAGGATGACCAGAAATAACAACATACCTCTTTTAATCTTGATCAAACTAATCAACTTCGTATTCCGTCCTAACAATATTAATCATTAGTATCTTCAAATAATGCCAGAGAGTTTGATTTTTTTTTCATTCTTTGTTCCTTTTCACAAAATTTCTCAAAACTTTAACAAGTCCCTTTTGTAAATCTAACACAGGAAAATTATCCAGGTCACTATCTTGGTTTCTTTTGTGTTTATCCATTTTAATTATTAAGACATCAGTCGGTTTCTTTTACTGTATATGTCCAGCATAACATCTTTTTCTTTGTCATTTTTATAGAAATCCATTTTCAATTCAGTCTTGACATTGCCAGCAGAACTTGTTTTTCTTCCATAATATCCTTTGAAAAGAGTGTATGAATACAGGAAGACACTTTTAAAATTAACTTTTGAGTCCATTTTTCCAAAATAACTTTTAATATATCCAAAGGTTTGTTTCATTCTGTAATTTCAAGTTGAGTTTGTTCCTTTCTTTAATTGTAATCTTCTGATCCTTCTAGCATTTAATTTTTAAAATGCAACTATGTTTGTTTAAAAAATAGAATTCAAAACAAAAGCATTTTCCCATGTGAGGGATTCTTGATAATTAATTCCAAAAATCTTATTTCAAATTTATCTGTACTGTTAATCTGTTTGCAACTTTCTAAAATCAAAGCTTTAATTACTATTTTGCTGTTTATTACACAATCATTTTTTAAAAACTTTTTAAACACAGAGTTTAGAAGTTTTCATTAAGAATTGAAGAAAACTCACCCAGTGCTATAAAACTTGTTAATCCAAAGGTTCTTAATAGCTCAAGAACAATTTAAAAGCTGTTTCCAAAAATGATTAGAAAAGCGATGACCATAACTTGAGCAAGATGGTTATTCCCTCATCTCACAGAACTCTAAACCCACTGGAGACTGCTATTTTGCAGTCTCTTTGCAAGAAGAAGCTGCCTGGAGCACTTGTGAGTGATCTCAAGTCCTCTCCTTATCCAGAGATGAATTATCAAAGAACCTGTTTATTCACTGGCTCTTCATTCTGCTGTTGTCATCAGCTCCACTTGTTGCAGAGCCATCTTCAGTCCGTCATTTCTTCCCCCAAAGTCAATTTTTGGATGATATTGCTTTTAACTTTTTGCATACAATTTTTTTGATTGTATTAAACTGCATTTTTAAATGTAAATTAGTCACAGCTAGAGATTTAAATTAGACCAAATTTCCCTAATTATTGTAGAGTTTCCTTCAGATACACAGATTTTAAATCCGGACATTAATGGTCATCTGGTTGGAAATTCTCTGTGATACATGAACACCAACTAGCAGTCGGAAGACATGATGAAAACTCCTTCACTCACCATAAAATGGACAGATTTAACCATAGTTTCAACTGGGAAACTGTAAGCATCCTAGACCAACAAAAGTCCAAAAATGTTAAGAGAATTCTCAGAAGCATGCTATTCAGACAAGTCAGTCATCAACAGGCACATAGAGAAAAATAACATATATACCATTCAGAACAGATAATCTAAAAGTAAAAAAAATCAAAATGACCAAAGCACCTCCTTGCCTCCAATCAACACCCAGATAAAGAGATGAATACCAAGATTAACAATTACACCAACAACCAAGCTGTAAACAACACAATTCAGGATATACCAACTCACAGGTAAACAATCTTAACAGTAAACAACAGCTTAACCAAGGAACCACCAACATTGACAGGACAAACCATTTGTATATAAACAGAGAGCAAACCCCATTCCCTTCTAGCACTGATGATGTTACCTAGTCGGATAATGAAAAATCTGCAAGATAACAACCAGGCTCAAGATCACCAAGAATCCCAACTTCAACCCTGAGCTTCAGATATTCTCTTCTATCAATTAGCAATGGCAATTCTGGTCCCAATTTGCCATCATTAATTTAGGACTACCTGTACATTTTAAACTTCCGTGTCAAATAAATCTTCTGTAAATTGAGCAATTAATTTATCTAGTAAATATTTGTGTTATTTTCTAATTGGACTTTTTTTGCTATATAGAACACAGAAGAACAATATGTAAGAAAGAAGAAAAATAAAGCAAGTTCACATTACAGAACTATAAAATTTAAATAGCTTCCATAAATTCAGGGGAGATTAGCTAGTTAAGTTCTTTAGGCTAAACTGTCAAACAAGTAAAATATAGCTTCCTATATACAAGGAATGCACATTGAAACACAACAAACCTGCTGAGCTATCAAAAGCTTCTCTACAAAGCTATCACTAGATATGAGTTCTCTCCACTGACATTGTTAAATATAATGAGACTTCATTCTTTGTCTGGAGTCTGAGTAATATTTTGGCTGCTAGACCTGACATGATTATGATTTCTCTTTTATTTGCTTAAGAGTCAACTCTCTGATACACTATTTTTGTGTTTCCTTCTTTTTGTGATCACTTCTATTCCCTAGATTGTCTCAAACCACTATGCCATCACTGATACTTCCTTATTAAACACAAACAAGATTTTGACAAATTGTATTGTTGTTGTTTAATTTTAGACAGAGGCAACTCCCCTTTACTATATAGTATACAGTCCATTTTCTTAGACAAAATTAATATAAATATATAAATACTTAAATATTTATATTTAATATAAATATAAGCAGTCTACAACTTTTTAAGTTAAACAGCACTCGGAACTTTCTACATTTGGACTGTTTTCCAAAAACTGACCTAATTTTTATCATTAGTTCTAATAACTGGACAATAGTCCACTTGGTCTCCTTTAAAATTTATTCAATGAAAAAAGTGTTCCTTTTAGCAACAGTGTTGATTAAATAGCAGATTCACACAAGTCATAATGTACCATAGTTGATCTTGGTTCCATGACGTATATCAATCCAGCACTTTATACTTCAGTAATGTATGAAGCAAGCCATTAAGGCTTATTTAATAAGCTACTGGAAAATTAAACATGGCTTGCCATGATTTGTGAACTCAGCCAATAAATATATATAAACAAAAAATTCTAAATTAGTGTAAATGCCAATGAAAAGAATCTGACTTGAATATAATAATACTGAAAGCACACAAATAACTACATATGCCTCAAACAATGCCATGTTCCTGGATTGTTTGTTGTAATACTTGGATAGAATTTTCTTTCACTTGGCTTCCTGATCATTCATTTACTTCATAACTGCAAATTAATTAATTTTACAGTTTATGGTACTTTTAATATCTCATGTGACTGGGGGTTTAGATTACAAAGTATACATTATATAAAAACATTAATCCAGTTTCTACTTGGCCATCCAGGGGCAGCCATGTTACTACTTTACAACAAAAATAAATTATTTCACATTATAAAACTTAACGAATTGTTTTCAGCAGATCTCAGGATAGTTATCATTGAGAAAAGAAATTGTGGAGATTTCATTAAAACTACATCTGAATTTATCAAGCAATTTTATACAGATGAAATAAAAGCCAAGAATTATTAAGAATTAAGGACCTCTTTAATGCAAGAAAGTCTATGTCACCTAATTACCGTTTTACAATCAGAGGTAAGTCTATCTCCGACTGATGTTTTCATCAGACTCCCCTTCTCAAATTCAAAATACAGAATTAATGTTTGGGATCCATACATTTTTCACATGGTAGATTTACTTTGAAAAAGAGTATATTAACCAGAATATAACTGTAAATTCATTTTGCCTGCTGCCTATGAAGAAAAATGCAACTTTCCATATTACAATTTAGACAAACATCTTGCCCTCCCTGATAAAATTTTTGATAATCCCCCGTCATGAAGCAACTATCACGTATCTTGGATTTTAACCATCATAATCTATATTCAATAAATTAGGAGTAATGGGAAGTACAACCAGATACCCCATAGAACAGCAGATTGAGGAAGGCCAATATATTCAGCATTACTTCTATTTCTATTTATCATTATTCTATTTCTCAATAGCTAACTTCTAAAAATAAGGAATATAACGGACAACAGGACTTTTGAGATACAAGGTCAGATGGTGACAGACCATATAGAATAGACAATCCCACATTTTCTAAAAATGTTTAATTTCAAATTTTGAGAATACACCACAGGTACCCTTATAAAGTAACAGATAAAGAGGCTTGTATACCGAAACCTCTTTGGATCCCAAGATACAATACATAAATACATGTGGCTACCAAGCTATAAACATTGAAAAGTAACCCATACCAAACTTATATACCTATAGGTATGTAATATACAATAATATACCTATCATACCATAATAGTTCAATAGTTCAGCAGTTTAATATTTTAAATCCAAGTTGTTGCTCATATCCTAATCACAACAGCATGAATGGATCTCAAAAAACATGACTTTAAAAAAAATCTACATGAGGTTTTTCACAAAATCATTTAAGATAATAATTTATAGTAAGATAAAATAATGTAGAGTTTCTAGTATATTTACTATTGATGACAACAATTAAAACATAATATAGTAATATACAGTATTTCTTCAGTCTAATATTCTTACTATCACTTTGTTTTATTCAACTATATATCTTTGCGGTAAGATATATTACTAAAATGAATATTACATAAAGATTAATGTACTGTATATCTTAAAGGGATTCCAATAATAATTCCCATTAGGTATTTTAAATAAATGAGTTAATGAGAAAAAAATATATGCCAGACTAAAGCCCCTAGAATTTTTTTAGCTAAATTGTGGCATGATGATGATTTTATCCTATTAGATTTTCAGTTGTGATCTTTTACCTTTGGGGTAATCTGTTGACTTTTTTTTTTACATCTATACAAATGTTGGGTCAATTCGATTACTAGTCAGTTAGATTTCCATATCAGGGATATTTGTTTATGTAATATAGAATTTTTGTTAAATTTAGATGGAAAAGTTTTTAACTATTTGTAGACCCATTATGTAAGGGAAGGGAAATCTATTAGATTTTTGATATATCTTTCAGCATTTAGCTGGAGTGGATTTTTTCTTATGTTTAACATTAGATATGTTTGATATTTGTGGGTTTTTTTTTCCTTTGAAGAATGGAATGCTCAATTTTGGAAAACCAATGGTCGAGGGCAGTGGTTCTTGACCTTTTCTTCACCATGGACCCCCTTTAAATACCTTTTGTGGCCACAAACCACCAAGACATAACTCAAGATGTAAATCATAACATTTCTTCAAGTCTTCCCAGACCCCCTGTGACAACACACCCTCCCAGGGGTCCACAGACCATAGGATGGTTAAAGATAGATTTCTTACAATTTAAAAAAATAAATAAATTCCTCATAAAACTTTGATTTCTGTCAGAGCCTTCAACAACTATTTAAGAAGAAATGGAAACTATTTATGTTGGCAATGTAAGAAATGGGAAGGCACTTTAGCCCATATGATTTGGTCTTAATCTGTTATAGATTTGTTTTGGCTTAAAGTTATTGCATATATTAATATATTCTTGGGAAGAAATATTATAGGTAAAGATCTTAATGAGAGATTAAATTGTATTTCTAAAATATGGAATTTGTCATCTTATGAAAAGCTTGGTTTTATTGAGTCTAGAGTAAGGAAGGTAATTTCACATAATCAGAAAGATCATTTCTGATTTTAAGGACTGGATCCAGGATATAAATACATTATCTACTTTTGAAAATTCTCTGTATCTTAAAAGCGAGATGACACAATAAGTTACAACACAGTTTAGCAATTAGCTTAATAATTGGATTAATTTTTGTTATTATATAGATATTTCTATTAAGCGTTTTCTTCCTTTTTGTCACATTTACTTCATTTTACACATCTGGGTTTCTACTTAAAGAATCTTCAAAACAGCCAATATAATATACTCTAAAAAGAAACCTTTAAAAAATGTCATTCTAAAACATGAAGTTTTATATTGACTTAAAATAAATACAGTACATACATAACAAGGAATTTATCACACCAAATGTGATCCAGCAATCACAGTGTTCACTATGTTACTCAGCTGAAAAACAATTATTTCTCAGCGTGAACCCTCTATAAGCTAAGCAAAATTTTATATCCATTAACAAATACATAAACCAATTTGCACATATTTAACACATAACATTAACAGTTATCTTTGATATTTGAAAAATATTAAACTATAATTTTTGCAATATATTTATAAAGTGGACTTTATCAACTGCTTTCCTCAAAGATTCTAAAAATAAAAGCACAATATTGCATAAGCAAAATTGCACAGAAAATTAAGAGAAGGACTTTCATCTCAAGTTTATTCAAACTTATATGAACAATGTGGACAATGTATTGTCCAATTATTATTATAATCATTCTGCAATATGAACTAAAAATCAGTAAGGAAAGAAACTAAACAATACTCATTTAAACCAGAAGGAAGAAGACTCTGAATTAGCGATGTGCAAAGCTTTGGAATACAACAAATTCAAAGTAACCTATTTTAAATGAGATGCAACTGGTGGGGGGGAGGGCAAAGTAATCTGTTTCGAATACTATCCAGATCAAAACGACTACCCGTGTTTCTCCGAAAATAAGACCGTCTTATTTTTTTTTGCACCAAAAAAGGCACCAGGTCTTATTTTGGGGGGGAATGTCATCTGACTCACCTCACTTGTGCGCGTCGCCCCCGGCCTCCTTTTCACTGTCAGAGGCCTTCAGGAACTACTTCTGCTGCTGGCAAGGCTTTCCTGAAGGCCTCTGCAGTCAGTAACAAAGCTCCGGATCGATCTGGAGCTCTGTTATCAGCTGCAGAGGCCTTCAGGAAAGCCTAGCCAGCTGCAGAAGAAATGGGCCATCAAGGTAGGTGTCGGGGTGTGCAAGGCCTGGCTGCAACTGTCCGAAATAAGTAGTACGGCAGTTCTACCCCCTCACCCCCACCCTAGCTTAATTTTTACCCATGCACCCTAGAGTTAATTAGGACTTATTTTGGGGTAGGGCTTATATTGGGCACATAAGTAAAAATCAAGCTAGGACTTTCGGGGTAGGTCGTATTTTCGGGGAAACACGGTATTCGGAATGTAAGATACAGTCTGCATCCAAAGAGCTCCAAAATGCTTGAAACAGCCCATTTTGCATTTGAACTGGATGTTTTGCACTTCAGCTAATTCAGTTCAAAACATTTTGCATTCCAGCTCCAAAACATCATACCCAGCATCCAATCACCAATAGCCATACTGGATGAAGCTATTGGGAACTGAAATTCAAATACCTTCCATCTCTGCTCCAATCCATGATTGTTTACTATATATTCAGAAAATCAATCATAGTTTAGGTATTAATTTACGGTTAAGCCAAAAATGACAATGTAAGTGTTCCTAGAAAGAAAACTTATTATTTTATTATTACTATAATAATAATAATTTATTTATTGCAGTCTCAGACCAAAAAACAAAGCAATATTAGGTGTGGGGGGGATAAAATCATGGGCAGCTGGCCACCAAAGGTCATAGCTGGGGAGGGTTACAACATTCTCCTCTGATTATTGATGCTCTCAGAAAGAATTTAGAAACCTGGAAGGTAATAAATGAAGAGGTATCCTCTAGACAACGTAAGACCAGGTTACTAGCATTAAGCTCGGAATGGTCTATGTTGAGCAGAGAGAATAGTTTAGTTCTGCCCTCGTACATGGGGCAGTGTGGTAGGACATGTTCAACGGACTCGACCTCGGCTCGGTCACAAGGGCATAGCCATTTGCAGACTGGCAGCTTCTTAAAATGGCCTTCCAGTAATTTTGAAGGCAGGACGTTAAAGCGAGCTAGGGAGAAGGCCCTTCTATATTTGGGGATGGTAAGAGAATAAAGGTATGAGGCCATCCTTAAATCATAGCTGGTTAACTGGTTGTAGATCAATGGGGAGCAGGTTTTGTTAGCTCTGGCTCTTAGATATTGCAAGTCTAAGTCAACTAGCCATTGAACTACCCTGGATTGGGCCTCCTCAAGGCCGTAGGCTCCCATGACATCCCCCATAAGGCCTAGCAGGCAAAGTTTCTTCAACAGCTCCCTCGCCCATCGGGAGATATGGGGGTCTGTGAGCGCCAGGAAAAGGTAGCTACCCGGGGCTGCCAGAAAGAGCACCCGGAGTCACCATTTAAAGGTGTTAATCCAGGCCATGCACTTAACAGAGCGGATGCCCAGTTCCAGATACATTGGTGCTAAGCTCACACAAGAGGGGAGACCCAGGAGCTTCCTGAAGAAGGCTGCCTGCATTTTTTTCAATGCGATCATTAAAGCCCATTATCCATATGGGAATTCCGTACAGGAATTGGGCTAAGGTTTTGGCTTTATAAACTCGTATTGCGGGGGGAATGAACTGTCCTCCTTGCTTGTAGAATTATTATTATTATTATTACTACTACTACTACTACTACTACTACTACTATTTCTTGGCCACAGTTCATAAAAGAAATTCCTAGTGTAAAGCTAGTCCTCAACTTACAATCAAAATTTCCATTGCTAGCAACGCAATAGTTAAGTGAATTTTTCCCTATTTTACAACCTTTGTTGCCACAGTTGTTAAGTGCATCACTGCAGTTGTTAAGTTAGTAATAGTGAATCTGGCTTCTCCATTGACTTTGCTTGTCAAAAGGTCACAAAAGGTTATCACATGATTACCACAACTGTTATAATACATGCCAGTTGCCAAGAATCTGAATTTTGATCATGTGACCACAGGGATGTTGCAACGAACGTAAGGATGAAAAACAGTCATAAGTCACTTTTTTCAAGGCTGCTGTAACATCAAATAGTCACTAAATGAAACGGTTGTAAATCAAGAATTATATGTGCAACAAATAATAAAATAAAAATAAATATAGAGATAAGAGATCCTCAACCAACTACCACAATTAGGACCAGCAACAGTGAAAATGGTTACGCGAAGTGGTCGCTAAGTGAAACTGAACTATGCTTATGATCTTTGGTTTTCCTTTGCTTTATAGACCTACAAAGGTCATAAATGCAAGGATTGGTCATAGAGTTATTTTTTTCAACAATGTAACTATGAACAGTTGTTAAACAAAGCAATCGCTAAACAAAGAGCAGGTGTAAGCACAAAATCGCATTTATTCTATGGATGTATAGGTGTTATTATCTGTGTTACTATAAATATGTGGCTTTTAACTGTTAAGACCCACTAAAAGTCTACATTCTCTTTTTCTTCACAGCATTCTCAAATATAGAGTGTTTAAGAGTTCAAGTGGAGAGCCATATGCGTTAGAGAGGGAAAGCCCAGAAAGCGAAAGAGTGTTGGTCGTATATATAAAGGAGAAAAGTTAAAGAGGCTATTTTCAAATATTAAAAAGCATTAACCATAGGGGTTACAAAAAGCTGGAAGCGTTTTTCTGCCAAGGTCCTAAATATCAGCATCTTTTTCTAGTCAGATAAATATGAAAATATATTTTATTTTGTCCATTATTTCATAACTGAAAAATTAAAGTAGTTAAACCACAATCAGTTTGCTGGTACTGAAATAACAGTGCACTGATGCAAAGTACATTAAAGTTTCCATATAATGCAATTTTACTTTTATAGAAGTAATAGACACATTTTCTGTATCAATAAAACAAGTTTAAACATGCAGTCATTTTTGTTTAAATCTCATCTCATTTGTGATAGATGAGAGTATTAACCCATCATGCTGTTAGAGATAGGTCAAGAATCTGTGTCACCTTATCTATAAAAGCTAAATATGGTCACAGATCTTTCTATGTGAATCTTTTTTATACCCCAAACATGTTTTATCTCTGTCGATATGTATAAGTGTGGAATTATCTACATACTATACCTGCCATCACTGAAGTCAAACTAAATGAAGGATCAATAATATACTATAATACTACCCAAATGACAAGTGTTGTATATACGTCCAGAATCAAACATTTAGATCAATACTATACAGTTTTAATACAAAATCTGTGTGGGCAGATTCTTCAAACAACACAATGAGAATTCAACAATCTATATATATAAAAACGTGTGTGTGTGTGTATGTTCCAGCATAACTCTGGAACACCTCGAGCAATTTCAACCAAACTTGGTACACAGATGTCTTACCCTGTGGAAACAAGCACTGTGGGGCTAAGATACCCCTAACACCCCCAGGGTGTGTGTATGCCTTAAAATGGCTTCTACTGTACAGGACAGTGGACTTGCCATGGTAATGGCTTCACAGTACTCCACAAGGGGGCTCCCTCTCAGCCGTCCAAGGAAATATCAGGCGATTGGCCAAGTGCAACCAAAAAAATGAAACACCAGCATAGACAAGAAACTCCCGAGGAGAGGATAGAAGACTTGCGACGCTGCGTGAGAGACAGTACAACAGCATGAGTCCCGACTACACGATTTTCCTGTCTAATACAGGATTGAATAAATAAATACCCGGGCAACGCCAGGTTATCAGCTAGTTAGTGGATAAAACTGAACAAAAATACCGTAAATATTTAGGCTATTTATATTTATTCATATAGTTTTCTGTACATGATAACACAACTGCTTGTATGAAAAGGGAGAAGTAAGGCCAGTTAATTAAGTTAACTGTAATTAAGGTATATTCAGAAGTACCCATAACAAATAAAGTTACCCTACCACCACAGCAGCCCTCCAATTTTGATTGAGAGCTTTGCATCTTCAAGGGAGAGAGGTCCTCAGGGGTTTCACGTTTTATTCTGAGTAGAACATTATTTCTTAAAGCATTTTACAACTTGAAAATGTTTAGTTTCCACATAGGTGGTGAAGGTAGTGTCATGCCTGACAGAACAATGTGGCTTGTTCTATGGCCAAACCAGGGATCCATGAAAATGATACGCAAATTCCTACCCTTCAGTTTGCAGCTTTCTTTGCACACATCTTTACAAATTTTATAACTATTTGTTCTAAAGGAGCAAAAATCAAAGCAATTAAAAGGCTGATTCTCAAATTCCAATGTTTCCAAATTCACATGCACACTTCCATTTAGAGGTGCAATGGCTTGCCTTCAACCATATTTAGATGGATGATACATCACCAAATCAATCATATATACCAAAATATGAATACAAAGGGACATTGTCTTTTCCAAACAGTACTAGGTAATTATAATTAAAATAACAGTTTAGCTTTAAATTTTTTATCACTGCCACTTTTATCAGATTTACTAAATGAAAAGTGGATCATAAACAACTATATTCTGGAATTTTCTACTTTTAAAATGCAATTATTTTTAAAATAATTCACAACATAGTGACTACATGCCAGAATATACAGTCCATATAACACATGGATGCAGTTTGATGTCCTTTTATTTTCCTCTCCTTACACCCAGCTTAATCTTATCCAAATTTGAGATGAGGATAACAAAAAGAAAAAAAAAGAGAAAGACAAATCATTTAATCCTGCATCTATTTGATGAATAAAATTCTGAGAATACCATTTAGAGACAATTGGGCAACTGTATGGAATGGAACTAAACTTTAAAATCAACATCATAATTCCTAGTAAATTCAGAAGTCAATTCTATATGCCTGCTCTAAATCAAAGTTTTCATGTCCTAAAATATAAAATATTACCATGGAAGTAATTTCTAAGTAATCTTATATATCTATGGAAATAAACATTTTAGCACAGTAACTACACTTTGACTGTTTTATCAAATATTTCAATTCATATATTACTTATATTGTACTATCCTTAAATTAAATTATATAATGATATAATACCACTAATGAATTTCTAAGGTACCGTGTTTCTTAGAAAATAAGACAGGGTCTTATTTTCTTTTGACCCCCCCCCCCCAAAATAAGCGCTTCACTTTAGTTTTGGGGAGGTCTTCTTTTTTTTGAGGTGCAGGAGGATCATCTCCTTGAGCTGCAGGAACGGCTGCCTCCTGTGCTGGCCACGCCCACTCCTTCACTAGGGCTTACGTTTGGGGTAGGGCGTATATTAGCCCCCGCAAAAAAATTTAGGCTTGGGCTTATTTTTGAGGTGGGTCGTATTGTCGGAGAAACAGGGCAATATATAGTATATTATACAAAATCAGTAGTATTTACTTTTAAATTTGTTCATTAAATGAAAATCATATAACGTATGAAGTCTGGTTTCCACTTATTAGGACAGAAATTTCTTCAATTTAAGGTGTTTTCGCAAACATATCATTTACATCACTTAAAACATGTATCTTAAAGATACATATTGCTCCAATAGTAAAAACCATTTGCTTAAATTTGTCTTTCCACTTCATCAAACGTTGAATACAAACTTGTATTTTTTCCAACAAAAAGTCATCTTGAAGTATTTACTATGAAGTTTAAGAAAGGGAAATTCTTTAAATAATTTATTTAAGATGACAACATCTTAAATGTATCCATCTATTTAAAATAACCTCCTTGGGGTAGTAAAGAACCTAGAAACAATTTATAACAATTTATGTTCAAAAGGATGACATGGTTGTCACAGCATTTAACTACAGTGGTAGTACTTAAAACTCTAGCATCTAAACAATTATTTGGCAAAAAGAAGAACAGTCTATAAACTTTTGAAACTTGGGAAGTACATAATAGTACATCGCAACAGTATAATATGCAAAGCTGTTAAAAGTATAAGGGAGACATTCTATTGCACTTTCCTCTGTAGGCAGCAGAAGTATTGATGAAGCCTGCAGATGCAGCAACAGAACTGTCCATAAAAAGCCAAGACAGCTGTTGCCATGGCTACTATAAGTCAGTTTATCAGAAAAAATATTGTGATTACTCAGAAGTTTGGGTTTAAAAGATCCTTAAGCTTGGATGGCTAATTGACTGAGGAGATCAACTATGATTCTGCATCCAAATATATTGTCTTCAAATAGCCATGGTTAACAATACTAGGATACACAGCAGGAGGGGAAAAGAATGAATCAATGCCTTTCTGCTAGTGCTCCTTCTCTTCAAGTACTGACAGTTTGTGTTTCATATGCAGTCAAAAAACAAAACACACACCATATTTTCAGCTTATGTGAGGATTGATGATTTTTTTAAAGAAAAAATATAGCCCTACTGACAGAGTCAAAAAGAGTGATCAGAGTGTTAGGCCTCATATTTTTTTCATTTTACCAGTTACATATTCCATCTAAAACCCATTTCTATTTTCATGGTGAGAACTATTTTATTCCACTGAAAGGGTAGAAATTAAACTTCCCTCACTTGCTATACATTGCTTGTTCTACCATCAATAGACAGAAGTATAACATTAGAAGTGAAATGGAAAGGTAGCAATGGTTAACATCTTGCAGGAAATTAGATGTAAGCTGTGTTGATAAGCAATGCAAAAGTCACTATGGATCCCAATCAATAAGACCTAAGTAGAATTCCATGTACTGTGTATGACTGTGTATTTCCCTTTGCTCCATAAACATTTCCCAACCCCATTCTACATTTGCTAGTGGCAAGGGGTTCGTGCATTCCTCTGGACTGCATACCTATGTTGTTGACAACGAATACTGCATCTATTATCTGTCTAGACTGATAAAATATCGGTTTTGTCCTGAACAACTAAAACAGAAACTGTATGGAATAAGTTTCCAACCAGAGAAGCATTTGACTAAATGCACATTTTCACTGTCCACTCTAAGTAACTTGAATATACTATATACTATAATCCTAAAATTCCCAGCTTTCATTTCCATCATGAGATGAATTCTGGTTTTAGATAAATACTGCCAGAGTTGGTTGTAGAAGGTAATGAGATAAAGTATTAAATAGGAGGCCACTCCTCACATTTTCAAAGTTGAATATCTTATAAACAAAAGCCTATACAAAATAACGGTATTAATGTGTCAAATAATTACCCTGCATTTAAAAAAAACTTCCAAAATTTGCTCAATATAATGTAACAATTAAGTTTTATTTGTTCTAAATATAAATGAGATTTATAAATACAATTATTTCTATATAGATCTCAAGTTCTTTTAAAAGTTTGAAATCGTACATTTAAGTCATTTTCCAACTTTTAGTTTTAAAGAAGTAACATATTATTAAAATTTTAGAACATATGACAAGGATAATATTAAAACGTTCACTTCATATTTGTTAATTAAGCATTTTTATGTTGCCAATATCAAAAACAAATCTAGGCAACTCACAGAAAAAACACAATATAATGTCCCATAAAAAACACTACAAGAATTGAAAGAAAATAAAAATATAACATCAAGTGAAATGAGGGTGTAACTCTTAGAAACACCTTGGTCCTAAACTTGCAAACAGCAAAGAGATTTTTCTTCTTAAAAGATACCCCATGAATGACACAGGTTAACAACCAGAGGATTTTTAAATACCATAACTACTGTAGGAATAGTTTGTAAGCATCTTTTCAAACATCCATGGTTCTTCAAATACTTTTCTAAAATACTTTTCAGCAATAACAAATAAAATAACAAAGGTAAATAAAATCTACAATACTTATACAAGTTTAATAGTAAAGAAACCAATTATGGTGCCCAGTTTAACATCCAAAGCAATAAGATAATAACTTGGGAATTTCTTCATTCTCTGACGTATTTGCAGTCAATATATTCCTACCACATACCCAATTATCTGCAAACATATAACTCTCTAAATATCTACACAACTTAAAATATACCATTCCCAGAATACTTTCAGCTACAGACAAATTAATCAATTATTTCTCCTTGCAATTTAATGCACTTTCAGGACCACCTCTCTCAACCTATTCCATGGATTCTCACAAAAAGGGCCTCCAAGGTTCCCTATACTATGATTGTATCCTGTATTATGGAATGAACCTAACTTTTTGGCCTTCAAAAAAAAAAAAAAACCTCCTCTCAAAACAAGGCTTTTTCAGAGAGCTAATGCTGTGAAAGCTACCACCTAGTCTACAAAAGTTGGGAACATAAACAGTAGTATTATGTAAATAAAAATCTTTAACCCAAAATACCTTAATCCTTTAAATTATCAATTTATGTCAGATCATATTAGTTCAATGTAAAATGTGAAACTTGAACTAATGAAGAAGCAGTGATCTCTCTTTGTACCATGTGTTCTTAAAAAAGTATTCAGAAGGCTTCTATGGTATTCAGAAGGCTTCTATGAGGCAAGAAAGAACTGGGTTCGTATCCAAAATTTACAAGGAACCATGTAAAACAGCAATGTAGGGCCACTATAAAATTACAGTCAGGTGTATTTTTATAACAGCATTATGAATTTAAATGTCCAAATGTTAAAATATTTTGATGAAACCAAGAATTAATTACTGTTTCTTTTTTAAGTTAGCTCAGATATCACAAAGATTATAAATCACATCGTTTATTTATTGTGAAAATTTGTCCACTGTATTATTCATTAAAAGTGAAAAGAATGAAAACACGTGTCTTTAACTATATGAGTTATACTATACTATTGCAGTTCTATACTCAGAAATTATTC
>JANHJO010003946.1:0-16323 GCA_032468235.1 Pseudoxyrhopus heterurus | reverse complement strand
CTGACATTGTAAACCGCTTAGAGAGGGTTGCAAGCCCTGATAGGCGGTATATAAATACAGTGCTATTGCTATTATGTCCTACAGTCTGGAATATGCTGGAAATTAGTTGTTGGCTTTCAGTGTCGCATCCTTTCAAATATTTGAAAAGTCCTATCATAATCCCGTTTGGAGGACCAATTTAGGGACAGATCATCATGTTAAAAACCTATCTATCCTTGACTTACAATCATTCATTCAGTGACCTGTTCAGAAGCACAGAGGTACTGCATATAGGAACTTATGACCAGTCTCCAAAGTTATGGCTGTTGCAGCACCCTTGTGATCAAAATTTGGACATTTGGCAGCCTTTCCGCATTTATGACTGCATGATTCTATGGTCTTTTGGCCCTGCGCTCCATGGCCTTTGCCATCCCAGCTGATCTTCGCCATCGTCTTGCTTCCACTGCTGACCAAGCATGCCCGTATTAGCCCTTCGCAAGGCAGTTGCTAGCCACACAATGCATTCTTTCCCAGTTTTCTGCCCGGTGGTTTCCTCACAAGAACTGGGGAAGATGGTCTCATGTGGTCACTAGCTGCCTTACAAAGGACCAGGCCAGGCACACCTTGTTAACAGCAGGAGCAAAGATAATTTGGGGTGATGGAGTTTAAGATGAGGACAAATGCAGATGGGACTGAACTGTGGCAGCTGTGGCTTCCCAAGGCAGCAAGAAGTCATTTTGCATCACACTGCTGAGCTGATCTTGGGCTGCACTTCACTCTGCTGAGGCTTAGGGACTTCTTACAGCCCAGAGCTGCAGTGTGTTCTTTCCCCAGCTTTCCTGCATTCACACATACAGTATTTCTGCGCACACCTCGTACCCAATTTCCTTGGTCTCTCTGAGCTTGTTCCGCACTGCATCATCCAACCCCAACTCATGCACAGCCTGCACTGGGTCTCCATCATCCCCCTGGCCACCCCTGCTCTCTTTACATGGGACTCCTTGTTTCCCGCTTAATGACCCACATGTCTGGAGTTACAATAGTAACAAGGACTGCCAGGATTTTTGTCACTAAATGATGCGATCACATGATGTTGCACTTTATGACTGCATAGCTTATTGACAGAAATTTTGGTCCCAGTTGTGGTCATAAGTTGAGGACTACCTTTGTTTGGTATCTAAGAGTCCATACATAATCATGCATAACCCCTCTAGTTGTCCTTCTGAAAGCCAATTCAGCCTGAAAGCCTCCTTCAAATGTCATTGCTTCAATTCTTCAACAGTCATTTATGTCCCCATTATCTCTAGATTGGATTATTTCAATGCATTCTACCTGGACTCTTAAAGATGACTTGGAAACAGCATTAAATGCAAAATGCTCAGCCTGTGTATTGATACTTGTAAACCAACCCCAATTTCTCTGATCATGAAAGTGTGCTATCAAGGAATGGACATAATATTGGAGGTAGGATCTTACCCATAAGCTCTTCTGTTTTATGGCAGATCAGCACCATGAATGCATATTGAGGTACAGTGGGTGAGATGAAAGGTGAGGTAGCCGACATTTGGAGGATCCAAAGATCACAATAAATAGCTGAAGAAGATCTTAAGTTAAGCTTGACATCTAAGGACTACAAAGATAATCTTGCATCTTTCTTAGCAACCATTGGGAGTTGGAAGTGATTTTCTACTACTTCTTTTTCCAGGATGTTTTTCAAGTTTCTAATCTAGCCTAGAGGATGTTCCACCTGGTCTTCCATTCAAACAGATCTGTCCACAAGACCGCAAAATACTTTAATATAAAGCATTAGAAATACATGGCATGCAAAGAAAATAAAACATTTTTAGAATAAAAGGGCTGTGTGCCATTGTGCTCAGTTCACTGCTGTGAAGAAAAGTATGTTACCTTCATACTTTACTTTTCAGCTTCCCTGACCATCCAATTTGACATGGCAAGCTAAGAGTAGACATTTCCCAGACGTTTGTAATGTAGGTCCTGGTCTTCGAAATGAAGCAAAATTCAGAGTTCAAAGGAGGCTTTTGGCTGACTTGATTGTGTGCTGAAAAACTGAGATGTTGCTTCTAAAATCCATTAGAGCCACTCTTCTCTTTTCTCTTTAGCAAGGAATTTGGCCCATGCCATTTAGAAACATAGTTTTCCAGGGGAGTGGCATTGAGACAAGTAGATTCATTATGGCTTTAAAGCGAGAAACCAGCAAAAGCCACCTAACAAAATAGCTGGCATGTAACTGCATTGGAGTAATGGTAGAACATGCACAGAGCGGTTATCTCTCACCAAGAATAGTTCAAAGTGCCCAGCAAAATTAGCAGGAAAAGGGGGCTCAGGCTCAAGCATGCCTTACAGATGGATCCATTCTCTACTTATGTTGGAAGTTGGATACAAAGGAACAAGAATACAATTTTATATCATGCTCCACTAGTGGTCTCAACTTTCCCATCCTTTTTTGTAGAACCTGGTGTCAATCTGTGAAACTAAATGATGGGCAGTGTGGGAAGGACCATGTAAGGTTCTACACAGATCACATTTACATTATGAAAGGTACTGGTATTTACGAGCCTAAATGTACTGGTATCTACCAGCCTAAACCACCCAGAGCCATACACTGGTACCTTCTGGAGGTTTGTTCTACAACTCCTTGTCTGTGCTTTCTGGGTCTTATGTTAGTTGAAATCCAAAATATCTGAAAAGCACCAGGTAGCCTAATCCTAAGCTAATGAAGACCCAGATTGTTGGGGGCATATGCTGACTCTGTAAACCACTTAGAGAGGGCTGTGAAGCATAGAGAGGACTGTGAAGCGGTATATAAGTCTAAGTCAGGGGTCGGCAACCTTAAACACTCAAAGAGCCACAAAGGTCCTAACCGGAAGCCCTCTGTTCAATTCTGGAGCCGACCGGAAGTCCGGTTCCTCCATCATAGTCTCCTCCTAGCATGGTGTCCTTTTTCCTCTACTTGTCCTAACTGAAAGCCCTATCAATTGTGGAGCTGACCGGAAAACCCACCCCTTGCCATAGAGTCTCCTGGTGCGCCGTGCTTCTCCCCCCCAAACTGGAAGCTCTTCTCAAAATTGTGGTGACAGGGAGCCGCAGAAGAGGGACGAAAGACATGTGGCTCCAGAACTGTGGATTGCCAACCCCTGGTCTAAATGCTATTGCTAAGTACTATTGCAGATTGAAGCAGATTGAAGCAGACCCAAGGCTCAGCTAAATTATTATTGCTACATTATTAATTAATATTAAGCCTAACCTGCTTGAAGATTGCATTGGTCTTTATTACCGAATTCCTGTTTGTACTATACAAATCTGTGCAAGTTCTGATTCAACAGAGAGTTTCAAATAAATAATTCTAGTTCTATTCTATGAGCAGTGAGCGGTTCAAGGTTGACTCAACCTTCCATCCTTCCATGATCAGTAAAATGAAGACCCAGATTGTTGGGGGCAATATGCTGACTCTGTAGATCGATTAAAAGGCTATAAAACACTATGAAGTGGCATATAAGTCTTAAGTGCTATTGCTACTGCTATTCTATGTTGGGATTGAACAAGGCTTCATTCTACTGTAGAAATACCTGCTTCTAAGGCTGTCTGTATGCGGGCAAGAAATTACAAATAAAGATCAAATTAACCTGATATATTATTGTAAAACGTATTTTGAAGGTGAGTAAAAAAAAAAGGCTACAGATACTGTGCGAGCAGCTTTTGCAGAGACAAATTAAAAGAAGATCAGAGAAAATGGTTTATAAGTCCTCAATAATATCACCTGAAAGATAAAAGAAGCAAGAGAAACATGACCCTTCTCTGTAGTCATTAAATGACCATTTAGCATTTAATTTGCAAAGCAGAATACATTTGGCTTTGCAAACTTTTTAACATTCCTTCAAAGAGATAGCAAATACTATTTTTCCAAAGGACGCCAAAGTTACTTCATTAAAAAAAAGCCGTATGCATTTAATTCCACTTGAACTTTCCCTCTCTTCTCCCAGGCTGGAACTAAAAAAACTAGCCAGGCACTCTGAGTAATTTCCATTTTTGTTGGATTCCGTGGCACACAGGGACTTCAGCGTTCCCATCTGTTCTGAGAGGTACAGAGATGTCTTCAGTGCTTATGTCAGCCCAGCTCTCTAGCCTGCATAGAAAATACCCTATTTTCTATTTTATAAATGGAAATATAAATAGTTTATCCTGTAATAAAGAAACCTTTTGAGTTATGGCTAGTTACTGTACTGTAGCTTGATTGGTCCAGTCTCAAAGAGTGAAAACATAGGAAATATTTTCAAAGAGGTTAATTAATTTGAGAGTTTCCTTTAGAGCAGTGAGATGGGAGGCAATTTTTTTTAATAAATAAATAAATAAAAATAAAGCGCACAATATGAATAGGACTGGTCCATACAATGACTGGGATTACAGATCACAGTAGGCCAAGTTTTATTTCAAGTACGGTTTATTGAAGAAGCCATTTCAGCCTACTTCAGTCTTAATGCTATGTCATAAAATACAATTTACAAATCGCAGTGGCCGAGGCCACACATCATGCCAAGGCAAACCCAACCAAATGCTGTTATAGCTCAGCATGAGGCCTGAACCTATTCATCGTGCTGGGTAAAACATGGTTTACAATTTAGCAAAATCTGCAAACTTAGACATAGCAAGTGGAAGCCTTCCTTCTTCTTTTCTCTTGTATCCTCATTTTTTTAAAAAACAAAGTAGGTTTATTACTCAGAAAAAGGTAAGAATGTTGAAAGAAATAATTGCAATTCCCATCTTTTTCAACTTGACCAATCTTATAATACATTAATTCTCTTAGATTGTTCTTTTCAAGTGTGTTCTTCTGCCCCTCTCAGACGCAAAAAATCAGGACCGCATTTGAAGTTCCAATTAAACAGAGGCATTTCACAGGGGGTCGAACTTAGTACGTTTGTGGCTACATATGGATTCTAGACCAGAGGTCTCCAACCTTGGCAACTTTAAGACCTGTGGACTTCAACTCCCAGAATTCTGGAAGTTAAAGTCCACCATCTTAAAGTTGCTAAGATTGGAGACCCCTGGTCTAGATTGATCTTTCTTTTGACCTTGCCTCCAGGCTCTGCCACTTCTCCTACAGCCCCAGAGATATTCAGAAAGGCTTCAGATGCTTTGTGTTCTGTCTGTATAAGTTTAAATTTTCCCACACATAGAGGTCTAAGTACACTCTTCAAGTGAAAAGCATCCCTGTTATATCCATAATATCTACAGCTCACGTGTACTCCAAGAGGTGCTCAACTCAATGTATATAATACTCCCTCATACTGAAATTCCCCTCCCCCCCACCAGCAAGCTGTGAGGCTAGGATAACTTGTCCAATGAACATTCATAGCTGAGGATAAAATTGAACATGCCCCCCCTTCCCAGTCCAATATTTTAAGTAGGTATGTAGCACTCTCCAGGCATCGTATCAAAACAACAAAATTAACATTAATATTTAACTTTTATATGGTCCAATACTGAGGAGTAAAATGCTTTTCTGAAATTTTAGCAGGTTAACTCATGGCAGATCAGAAATAGCTCTTTCCTACAATGCCTGGTTTCGGGATGTACATCTGCCAGATCAATGCTCTGTTTAAAGTTACAAGGTGTACACAGAGTGGACAAATGGGGAACAATGACCAAACATGCACGATACTATTACCCCACAGATACCAAGCTTTGTATACTTACATCAGATGTACAAATGCCAAGTATCGTTCTGTGGCATTTCAGCAATAACATTGTGCCAGTGTTGCCATTACGGTTTGCTTCAGATGCCGCTCCCTGTGTAAGTGTCTCAGCTCCACCTTTTTGTTAAAACGATTCCCCAAAGGAAGCATAAGCAAGAGGCAAATGAAGCTATGCGAGAGCAACTGGAGAAGAAAGAGTGTCAACAGCTGGAGATGCATGTCGTACACTCTTGAATTATGTGGGTCTATTGGCATTGTTTCAGCAGGACAGGCTTGTGGGTTTATCCATAATGATGTAATCTCTATCATCCAACTTGGAATCCTTTTCTTCTTCCTTATCCTTAATGTCTAAGGGACATGAATGTATGATTTCTTGCTGATACCACTGATGATTACTTGACTGCTCCACAGTAACTGTTTGCTCAGAGGAAGGATTCTGACTCTCCAGGAAGAATACGGAAGAGTTGGGCATAACTCTGGTAGGCTTCAGGCCAGCTCACAGTAGTTCTTAATAAATAGATTTATGCATCCATATTGTTCCTGATGGAAGATTAAATGATCTTGCCATATCCATATCGCAGAGAAGATGTATCTTCTCGGTTCTTTGCATTGCCTGGCAAACTGGCTTTTAGTTCTTCCTTGTCTTGTTCCTATTACTTCCTAGACTCATCCAAATCCTTGTCAACCTGAAGCAGAAGGGGAAAAAAATTTCAATTAGCAAACTGGGATGAACATCAAGAAACAAAAACCATACTTGGTATGGACTTACCCTTTTCCATTATACAAAGCAGAAGGACAACATGTGAGATTAGCCAATTGGATCTTGTTAACCTAGAATACATGGTTGGATCTAAAGCAGAATAACCTTGGAAAGTCTTCTTTGAAAGCTTCTGGCTAAAAAGCACTTCTGCTGAAAATGAGCCAAGGAGATTGAGTCATTGCTTTGGTTGATATTAATAGAGGTAAATACACATCCTCCCCCCCCCCCGTAACTGAATGGAAGAGAAAAAGAGCAGAACCTTGACATGTCAGAAATAGTAGCAATAATAAAAGTAAAATTCCTTTAAAAATAATCTCTGAGATGTTCAGAATAGAACATGATTTGGGGGGACAGAGAGAGAGAGAAGTGATAATGAAATCAAGACCCACACCTCATTAGCTGCCGCTTGAAAAGACTTTCCCATCTGGGTCTAGATGAAAACAACAGCTCCTGCTGTCCAACATTTAGCTTTCCAAAATGCCATTCAAAATCTCCAGAAATTGATCCCAAGATGTACAATTAATTGGAGCAAAAAAACCAAAAACATTTGTGTATACATCTTTGGAAGCAGGAAAAAGAAGGAAAAGTGGACATAATAAAGACCATGCTGGATTGCATTGGAAATTATTTAAAACCTATTTGTGCTCAAGGGAAGTAAAACATTAGTCTCTGGAAGATTAAAAATCCATCCACAGTAAGTGCTATATAACAAAGCTTCTTTTGAGTTGGTCGGAGTCAAAATTGGATGAGGAATGTTTCACACCATCTAATTTTTCTATGAGAATTCACATTTAGTTATTTTAAGATTTAGTCTATTCAGATCAATTTTCTCAATGTAACTAGAAGGCACCAAATTGAAGAAGACTGATCTCAACTAGAACTACATATTACAACTACTATATTTCTCTACGTCCAGCCCACTTTCAATCATGAAAGCCCACAGGACTGTTGTCATGAGGAAAAGTAGGCAGGAAAAAAACCTGTGTATGCCTGCTTGAATTCTGGATGAAATTGTGTGTCACTATTAAATAAGCTACAAATGCAAGTTGAAACAAAGTCAACATTTTTCTCATCCCTATTCTAGAGTTACTTCTCTTCAAGCTGTGTGTGTGTGTGTGTGTGTGTGTGTGTGTGTGTGTGTGTGTGTATTTATTTACCAGAAATGAAATGTGACAAGGATTTTTGCTGCTCCTTCCAGTGTAGGAGGAGTCCAGGCCTCTGATACCTTGTTGTCTCTTTGCAAATGTGGATGTTGAACAGTTCAATCTGCTCTTTAATAAAATGTGTAATAAGGAATGACTTATAAAGATAAAAAGAATGTTTATATTGCAAAGAGATTTGCATTGCATACGCTTGCAGTATTTTTGGCATGCATAAAGTTAGCATTGTTGTCAGAGCACCTCTATTCTTTGACACAGTTTCTGTGGTTGTTGCAGGTCATTGGGTTTTATGTACATATGTGTACATTTAGTATTTGTATTTATTGTTGAAATAAGCTGTAGGGGAAAGCAGTTTCCCTTCTGCTAGCTAGGTAATTCCGAATCAGTAACTCAAACTAATCCCCAAACAAGTTATATTTTTCAATTTTATTATTTCATATGACATAGTCCCCCTACTGATATAACAGTTGGACTTCCAAGTGGAAACATGACAAAACAGGACATCTCCATAAAACAGCAGGAATGACTCAGAGACAAAGAATGACATCAGGGTGATATGCCTGAGGTAACAGAGCTCCTCTGGAACAGGGGAAGTCATGAGGTTGCCCACATGAGCTCCAAGAAAGCAGCTCCTTGCAAGGAAGCCCAGAGGGTCTGGAGTTACCCTGTGGATGACCTACAAATAGAACACAAGGAGCTATGGAAGAAAACACTATGTCCACAGCCTCATGCAAAGCCTATTTAAAGGGCATTGAGTATGTCAGATTCACTTTCTAATGTATGGTTAAATGGAGCAAATTTAGAATGTAAAGAGACTTTCAGAATAGCAGAGCACTTAATAGCACCTGGGTGATTGTACTTTTGATTCAGGAAACATTAAAGTAAAAAAGGAAGGAACCAGTTACAAAGATTTAAAAAAGAATTAAAGATTATTGGGATTTTGGAGTAATAAAGTTAAAACATGGACTAAAGGGACAGTTCAATTTGGAATAGTGCCTTATTTAAAGTATTTTTTTCAAATTAAAGAAAGGGATAATATAGCTCCGTGGAATGAAAAATGTTTAAATTTGTTTGGGACATTGATTGGCTGACTATGTTAGAGAGACAAGTAGGAAAAGAAGGGAAACGTGAAGATCCAGGAAGATTATGGGCTTACAGAAGTATGGAATACTGAAAGGGACTAAAGTGCTATAGACATGAAAAAGAAACCTCTTTTATTTTTTTTAATGCCCAATTATGGACTACAAAATTAAAATAAAGAAAAATGTTTACTATTAAAGGGAGTAAAAGATATAAAAGGGAAGAGAAGACTGTTGAAACATTCTGGAAGAATATATTTGTTTATGATGGATACATTCATAAAAGAGGGTACTGTTTTATTGGTCAGCAAGATTATTATCTGTGTATCAAATGAAGATAAACTGAAGTACCCATAATAGAAGATAAAATAACAAGTACTTTTTGCAGAGTATTAAATCTTTTATGGACTTTTTGCTGAAAATAGAAATAGAGAAAGTGATGGTTTTTAGATTGGATGATTGAAAAAGGTATTAAATAAGGGAGCATCACAACACAAATATAGCACAGTAGAGTATAACTTGTATTGTGATAGTAAAACACCACATACTATGCATCGTTTTTGCCATCAAGTCTAGTTACAAATACCCATAGGCTGTGTTTGCAACAACCCAGCCATTGTCTTTCCCAGGCAGTTGTGGCTGCCAGCAAATGATACAAAATGACTCAATCAGTGATGTGCTCAAAGTTCTCCCAGATGCAGCAAAAGAGGCTGTCGCTTTTCATTTTTTGTGGGTTTTTTTTCTACCTGGGGATACAAAATTCATACTGGCAAGATCACAATTGATTGTCACCATGGGTAGAGGGATGGGTTTATCTCTCCTCTGCTTTTGTTACTTTTTCTAAACCTTGGTTTCTTGTGTGGCTGCAGAGAGCAAGAACTGAGACAATGCCTGGAAAAATCCTGTTTTTATGAGCTTTCTGGAAGTTTATCTCTAGTACAGTTGTTGGAAGGAACTGCTAACCATCTGGTAAATATTTATATGGCATGAGACAGTTAAATTCCAAACAAGACTAGGTCTGTTTAGGGCTAAATCTAATCCCTTCTGGTTGACTGACTAGGTCAACAGAATTGTTCTAATTCTACAAAATTAGACAGTGAGGCAACCATTCTTGTTCCTCTTGAATCAAGAACAGCTGTCCTAATCACTCCTTCCTAAGCACTCCTCCTCCACTGTTGCTGTTTCATGTACTAGACTCTTGCCATGGAGAGGTTGGTCTAGGGCTGTCAAGTCTCCCATCGTCTGCTCCTCCCAGTGTGTATCACAAAGACCACTACTGTGATAAACTCATGACTATTGTGACCAGTTAGACATGTTATAGGTCTTGAAGGTTTTGCTTGGATCCATGCATTGTCCCCTTCTGTTAAGAAACACGCAGATGCTACAATAAACAGTGGTATGCCATGTAGCCTTCCCCATATAGCCAAAATTAACTCAATTTTTTAAATTTGTTTTTTATAATGGTTTGATCCGGCTCCAAGCCTAATAGACTCAGGACATCAAACATTAAATCTGAAACAAATATAAAGCAAACTCAAACCATAAGTGAACAATACACTCATACAATGGACAACTGTATAATACATAAGGCCATGTATGTACAGCCATGCATGCTGTCAGCCAAGTATGGCTGACACCCCAACCATTTTGGGCCAAAGACTCAATGGAACAAAGCAGATTCTACTTGCTTACCGAAACCCTCCCTCTTATACTCAGGACTCAGAATGGGGGTGGGAGGGTGCGGGTAGTCTGAGTCTCCTTGCATTGTCCTTCCTCTATTTTTTTTCTTTTGCACCTGGTGTTTCCCTAATGGTCCTTGATTCCTTCTCCAAGATCATCTACACCAAGCTACTGCATCTGAACCAGATGCAGCTTTTAAATCACATCCAAAGGCATCCCCGTCTCACATGCATTATAGTACTCCAGCCATATAGAGAACAGGATGCGAATTACTGTCACCATTACATCCTGGTCCAGGGAGATTTATAACTGGTGCAGCAGCCAAATCTAGGCACAGCTGCTATGCTCTGAACCAGAGCTCCCACCAGCTGTTTAAGCAGGAGCCAAGAGCCCAGGAGGACTCCCAAAATGTCCTGTCCAGAGCTGTGGAATTTCAATGGCTCATTAAAAGTAATTTAATATTAGAGATCTAACTATCGCTTCTATGTCCAAAATTCTGATTATCAATGTAAGAACTTGGGGAAGTAGCCAAAGGTCAGAGTACTATAGCACCGTAATCCTACAATACAGTACTCTCATATTGATTGAATAGTCAATCAAGGAAGGGAAAGTGACCCTCGACTTTATTTTGAGGTGGGCCTAAAAGCAAGATATTAAATATTATTGAACTATTTAGAAAGCGTTATTACCGTGTGAATAGATTCAATATGTGTAAAAGTAATTAATTGATGAAAAGTATGCATTTTTGTTCATTCTCAACAGTATTTTTTCTCCACATTGTTTTATTGCATTATAAAATGCAAATAATACATTATAGAATACAGATAATAATTAAGTAGGGGCACTTATTTAATAGAAATGGGAAACTGCTGATTTAAATAAATTAAACCCTTGGAAGAAAAAAGTATATTAATGTTAAATATGATTATTTAAAATGTTAATGAACATAAAGTTGTTTAAGTTGTATAGTTAATGTTAGGTATGACATAGATTAAATACCTTTAAAACCCAAATAAGGGGCTATCTCATCAAATGAAGGAATTATTTAAAATTATTTCAAAATTTTATGCTAGCATCATTTAATTTCTTCAGAATGTTTGGATGCTATTTAACAAGCTCAGATGAAAGAGATACAAATAGTGCAATCAAATCCAAAAGTTTTTTTTTGCTTCCTACCTCACAAGCTTTTAAAGATTAGCATTTATTTATTTTAGTAAGTTTTTCAGAAAGAAAGAAAATACAAAAATCCCCCAGAAAACCAGAAAAAATATCAAATGCTACAAAAAAATAGTTCCCCAAGTTACCCTCCTACCAAAAAAGACCCAGTAAAATGGGAAAATATCTACATCTGTCACATATTAATCAAATGTCAGAACCATTTGTAAATCTACATAACAAAGAATTAAAAATAATTCTCTAAAATTATAAGATTGCATAAAACCTATGCCTTTAAAGAACATGTTCTTATTTTGAGAAATTGGTAATATTCCTGATGTTAAGGATTAGATCTAAGAGGTGCAATTTATCTGTTTTTTGAAGGAGAAACTTTTATATCCTAATCAAAAAATAATTCAGTATGTTCCCACCTCTAAAAGTAAAAAAAATAAGTTGAGACTGGGACAAAAGAAAAATAATCTTGATAAGCAAGTGGATTAAAACATTAAAATAAACAAATGGAAAAATATGCATATATTTATGAAAAGCAAGAAACTAGTCAAGGTTGACTGGGTTTTTAAATGACAAAGAAAAAAGTTAATAAAAGAATAGAAAAAATGAAGAGAAGGTGAGCCATTTTTTTTAAATCTTTGTTTGAATGTGTTTATTTGAATATCATATCTTTAGGTATTTAACCAGAGCGTCTTTGAACAGGAAATATATCCTGATTCTTCCTTCAAGAATGTGAAGCTAATAAATTGTTTGCTGCTTGGTTAGCTAAGCTTAGCATTATATATAATCATTCTGACTTCAGGCATCAGAAAAAGCCAAAGACAGGATTTGATTTACTTTGTTCATGAATTTGCTCTCTGGCTTCTTCTGGGCAGATGACAGCAATCAGCATATCAAACTAAGCTTGGACACGCTCAGCTTGTTTGGTATTATGGCTTAAGGCCATCAGTACGGCCTGCTCTTTATTTTCTATACAATTCATGTAACATGTAATATTTTATTATCGTGTCAGATTGAAGCTCCTTTGGATGCTGCATTCTTCCCCATAATTTAAGAATAGAATCAACTGCTTTACATTCATTGATCCCTTTTGATCTGACCATCAAGTAGGTAATGAATGAAGTCATTACTTCTGGGATGAAATGGCAGAAAATGGGCTATTTAACTTATTATTGTTCAATATATATCAGGGTGGAAGAGAAGAAGCACTTATGGACATCAAGCAATCATGTGTCATAGATCAGCTTTGTTCTTCTCTTCAGTTTTAGACTAGTATCTTTCAAGCTTCATCTGGAGCCACCAACATTGGATTTACTCTACTCTGAGACTCTCAAAGTGAAATGTGAAGGATTGAACCCAAAGGGTTTTGTAAAATTACCTTTGTTCTAGTTTTGGTTCTTATTTATGCACAGTATTCGAAGATCCATTTAAAATGTTGCTCCATCATCAAACCTATGATATAAGCTTATAGTTTAGGTTTCAGATAAATAAACAACCAATTCAAAGGGCAATTAAGCCATGAAAATATAAAAGGCAAACCAATGCAGAATACTTCCTAACTATATCCACAATTCTAGAGATTTATCTTCTTATGTAATATATAATGACCTCTATTATAGAGCACTTCTAGGCCAAATTAGTGGTTGGAGCAATTGAATGATTTAATGAATACATATCCGCCTGCAGAGTTTGTAGCACTCCCTATGAGCAGCTTAGATAATCACAGTGGACATGGGGGCAAAACTCAAAGCCCGAAGGATATCTTGAAGCACCAGGAGGAATTCTTTCAAAGCCACAGAAATGCTTTGAACCCTCTTTTTCCTTCAAGAGTTATGCTTGCAAACACCCCAGCTGGAGTGTGTATACACATCCAGTCTTGAGTATTCCATATTTATATCTTCAAGGAAAGCATGGGGTAACCAAATCAGAGCAATGCTTGCCAAACCAACCCTTTGGCTGGGGTGCAGCTTTTGCCACAGAAAATAGCAGGGGCAAACGAGGGAGAAACTTTGGGGAGAGGGAAAATAGACCCATAAGCCAGAATTCCATATCTGGGCCTACCTAATTCATTTGTTCTCTGGATTCAATTGTCCTCACAGTGATTATAATGAATCATGATTATAATGAATCACCACTCCAGATTCTAGGATGAAGTTACTGCTAGCAACATCTGGCTATTCTTGTCACACATACACACCCAATGCCATTTGTGTAAGTATTTCTATCTTGGGAAGTATGACCATTTTATTTGTTAAATTTACTGAACCACAGAAGCAGCAGGTGAGAGCACATCTCCACTTGTGCAAGCAGCAGCCAAGTACTTGCACGTGTCCTTAACTGCCACTCATGCAAATGGAGGTGTGGGTGCATGCTTGCCCACCATTTCTGTGGAACCGTCCCCTTTCTCCCGTCCCTTGCCGGTCTGCAAATCCAGGAAGGTTGGGGAACTCTGTTGTAGGGATTGGTCAATTAGGCTGTGGGGGAGTGACTGTCCCTGTATCATCCAATGGGTTATTAGAAACATGTTAATTGAGACAGCGGAGAAGACAATGAAAGATTAGGAGAACAAGAAAGTCTACAGAGTTTACTAGGTGGTTATTGTAGGAGAAGAATCCTGTTAATTTATACTGGCAAAAAGTACCATCTTTTCAGACTACAAATTTTTGTTAAAGGGCACAGACTTTCACGAGCCACAGCTGATGAAGTCTGCATCTGAAGTGAGCTGTAGCTGTAGCTTGTACCTTCTAATAAAATTTGTCAGTGTTATCACTGTATCCATGTAACAATGACGAATTGCACCAAGGGAAATTGAGTTAAGGCTTGCAAAAAAAATGTGCCTGCCACCTTCAGTGATGCCCTTCACTTTTTTTTAAGCTATTGGGTTTTTTTCCTTCCTTTTGATTGTGACTATTATGGCCACAAAGATTTGATGTGACCTCTCTTGAGTAATTTTTATCATCATGAATTCTGAGTAAGTTTCCCGTGTGAACACAGGCTATTTGACGTCTGCCACAGATTAAAGCTGAAAAATCCTAATGAGAGATTTTTCTGACCAAAGTTACATTACAGACAGGAATATGTGTAGGAGATGATCAGGCTGAGCCCGTGGATTCATTTGTACTCATTTGAGCAGCCTTGGTTCCTGTTTTCTTGCACCTGACAATATGTGAAATAAGATCTTGACTAACTTATTTTTAGCTTGAAAAGGTGCTTTGTTGAGAACCTATTGACAGACAGGGGAAGATAATACTGCCTCAAATGAATGACAGGGGAGGGCTTTTTGAGCAGAAAATGTAGAGATGATATTTGTTTCCTTTTCCTTTAAGATTGTATAACTTGAATGAGTTGATTTTTATGTGCAAGGCTCCTGCTGAATTACTTTTGAAGCATTGCCCTCCCAGACTGTTCTTCAAAAAAGCACAATCAATTCTATATTTAATGTGACTGTGTACAGATAGAATTACTTGGAAGTCTTGAGTGGGTTAGTGTCTGATCAAGTTAGAGATATTGTATAAGCAAGGAAGATGCCTTTTGCCAAGCCAAGTCTCAAATCTTTGACTTAGGTCTAGGAGATAGAGCTGTTACTACATACAGACTGCATTCACACAGGGGCACCAAGCCATAATATAATGTTTACTTCTGGTTTATCATGTTGCATGAAATCAATCATTCTTGCACGATATAAATCATGTTGCATGATATAAATCATGTTTATAGCTTGGCAAATGAACTTTAATAAAAGAAATAAAACAAGTGGCTTAGTGATTATGTGACTGCAACCATTGTAGTAAATGCTCACATGTCTCATTAAACCATTGTTTGCTTAAAGATGGTATAGATATGTTAAGTCCTTATGACCCAGTTTTCTACACTAGACACAAAGTTTAGCAACAAGTATCCCATGTCATGGCTTAACACGTTGTCCTCAATGGGTAATACTAACTATGATTCTATTTCCAGCAGAAAACAGTATCCCTGAGACATTTTTGTAATATTTCTACCTACAGATAATCCTCAACTTACAACCACAAATTTCTATTGCTAATCAAGTTGATTAAGTGGCTTGTGCCCTATTTTACAACCTTTTTTGCCACAGTTGTTAGTGAATCAAATGGTCAATACGTTAATCCCGTTTCCCCCGTTGACTATGCCTATCAGAAACCAGCTGGGAAAGTTGCAAATGGCGTTCACATGTTCCTGGGATGCTGCAACCATCGTAATTACATGCCGGTTGCCAAATGCCTGAATTTTGATCACATGACTATGATGCTGCTGCTGCAATGGCTGTAAATGTGAGGACCAGTCATAACTCACTTTTTTTCACTGCCATTGTAACTTTGAATAGTTGTTAAACTAATGGTTGTAAGTCAAGGACTACATTTATAAATAGAACACAAGGCAAACAATATAACTCTCCTACAAGGAAGAGGTAGATCCAGTAGCCCCCATTAGAATCCCAGAGAAAGACCTCAAGACCTCATCTTGTGTCCTTCTGGATCTTTCCAAAATAATCAATCTCTTTAACACAGAAATTGCAGATCATGCCCCACTTCCTCCTTCCCTCTCCCCCATGCTTCTTTAGGCAAGGGAGTGGGAAAAGTAAAATCTTCTCTTGGGAGGAGGGAGGTATAGATGATTATGATCTTTTACCTATAATTTCCCAGGAAGAGCAGTGGGACTGTCAGTCACAGGTTGTCCACTGAGCATTGGGAATATTAACTAGAATTGAAGAACTCTTCAGCACTCTTGTCTCTAGACTCTTCATGATCTATATTGTGGTAGAACAG
>JANHJO010003945.1:75809-87071 GCA_032468235.1 Pseudoxyrhopus heterurus | reverse complement strand
GTCATTCTGTAAATTTTTTAGCAACCTTCAGAAGTACTGAAGAGGAGAAAACATAATTCTTTACGGTGTGTGTTTATGTGTAAATTAATCCAAATTACCGCATTTTTCTCTTCTAAAAATATTAGAATGCTAGAGTAGGACTTCCTTTGTATTTTACATGAGGCAGGAAGCGGGAGAGGAATGTTTGCATCCATTACATTTTTCTAGCAAGAAGTAATTATAAGTGTGCATGCTTCTCACAATATTTACCTATATAAGAACAGAAATTTCTCTTGGTTTTGCATGCTATACTTCTGGACTATTCCTTTTTATTCATACTTAGTATGCAGTTCACCACAAGAGCCAATTTTCTCCATAATTTTGCCTAATTTGGGCAGAATACAACAGCAAAAAGGATGTTTAATGGCTTTATAATATATCTATATTTGGGAGAAACAATGACAAAGATATAAATCATATTATCAAAGGAAATCATTGAAATATTCTGACTTATTAGTATGCTTAAGTGGATGTGCCTATAAAGGATTACCTATAAAAGTGGCATATTTTTGTGATTCTATTTCAATAATACATATTAGATTCATTTCCATTTTCATTAAAAACATTTTGAAAAGTCCTTTGGATTAATACGTATATTATTTTTAAAGAATGATTTTTTTTTCAATTCAAAAGGGGAAAGAATTTTTCTCATTTCAGGAAGAAAGCTTGTTATATCAAACTCTACAATATTTGTTATAATGACACAATCCTTTATATAGCTGTTTGCAAGTAGATCTAGTTAAATGTTATGAAACTTACACCAAATTAATTTGTAAAATACTGCAGATTAATTTATATAACCAGGCTTAAAATTAGTAGATTTATAAACACTTCTTTCTTAACAATAACTAAGATAGTAACAATTTGAGTCCTGCCACAGAAAAACAATTGTGGGAAATTAAAAATGCTGCATGGCTACAATGCAGTATTGTCGCTAATTCTGCTGCCAGTACTGTAGTTCAATTCTCACAGGCTCAAGGTGGACTCAGCCTTCCATCCTTCTGAGGTTGGTAAAATGAAGACCCAGATTGTTGGGGGCAATATGCTGACTTTGTAAACCACTTAGGGCTGTAAAGCACTGTAAAGTATTATAATAATAATAATAATATAATAATAATTGTCATTGTACATATATATATACAGTATACACATACAACGAATTTCATAAATTAATAATTATATAAGTCCAAGTGCTATTGCTATTGCTGTTACCGGTTGTAGAGTTAATTGACAGAATTTTGCTTGGATGTAGCCAGCAGCAGCATGCAAAAAATTCCGTGTGACTGGAATTCTCATAAGTAATAAATAGGTTTGTCTAATAATATTTGCAAGGGCATTTGCTGTCAAGCATATCTTCTGAATTTCCTACAGTGAGACATACTAAACTGTACAAATACAGTACATTAAATATGAAGACTGGTATCAAAAACTATCAAATTGATCTGCATTTCTGCAGTGTATATTTTATTGGGTATTGGTTTGTTATATAGCCTGTAAATTATTTGATTTGTTAATGGGAAGGAAGGAAGGAAGGAAGGAAGGAAGGAAGGAAGGATCAACTACCGTTTCAAGTTTTAAAGTACATTAAGATTATACCCTGTTGCAGATTTCTACATATACAAAATATTTTTCTTAAGTAACTTATTAATTACTGTAAATCAAATTCAATTTTAAAACAAATAATGACTTAATAAAATTATTTTCAAATAGAAATTGATGATGCTGACTCAACAGATGATGATAATCAAGATTCTGCCAAATTGAGTAAAAGTGATTTTGATATTTCTGTGTCATCAATGGCAGAAATTGCATCTTGCAGTTATGAAGCCAGGTAAGAGAGAATTATTTCTTGTCAATTGGACGTTGCAGAATACAGTCTTTTTCTTTAAATAAATAAAGCATGTTTATTTAATTGGTTGTTTATTAAAGAATTTTTTAAATATTCCGACACATTTGTAGGAAGACCTGAGATTTTGCTCTGCAAATTACAGTGGGAATATTACACTTTGTGAGTTGAGGTATTTATTTGTCACTATATTATGCAACATAAATAATTGAATTTAAAAAACAGAATGAAATAATTTCTTAACTACTTAATATGCCTCATGTAAGATAATTACTTTATTTTCATTAATTGAACCCCTACAGAATTGTTTTTTTTTTTTAAATTTAGGAAGACTGGTATAAAGAATGGAATGTTTTTTGGACAAGCAAAACAGTTGTGCCCAAATCTTGAAGCTGTTCCCTATGACTTTCATGCATACAAAGAAGTTGCACAAACTATGTATGAAACATTGGCAAGGTAAATGTTTCATATTATATAAGTTGTTAAAATATTTAATTTAGAGAAAGAATAACTACCAAAAACTTTTATTATGGAATTCTGCTAATTGCTTTGTAATGCAATTTGATAAAATATTATGTGCTATTTATTTTATTATTATACTTATGAATTTATTAAGTACCTCTTCAGCAATGTACAAATATCCCATATTTTTTCTATAGCCTCATCTCACAAAAGCCACCCAAGCATTTCTGAATAACAGCTATTCCAAGATCAGATTACCGTTTAATCTCAGTAAAATAGAAATTTTATTACAAATAATATTATTTTTAATTACAAATCAAATTAACATAGTTATTTTAAGACCGGTTGGTTAAAGCCAATCCCCATTATTCTCCTTTCCAACCTGGGATTTTATTGATGTCTGATTAAACAATCAGATGTAAACATGTGAAAAAAAGTTGAAACAACTATGCTTCTCAGGTTCAGGTTTTATATATTCCTTATAAAATGAAGTATGTAATCTGGCTACTGCCATTTCACAATACAGCATCTCATATGGAGAGATGGGTGGCAAATAAATTTAATAAATAGGTATCTATATTTTAAAATCTTTTTTTCAAAAATTGGAAACTTTCTATATATTATGGTTTGACTGTAAAATGAACATTTAATATTTGTAAATATGCTTAATTTTGAATAAATTTTGTTCCTACTATTTCTTTTTAATTCCTTGACTTTGTTGATAGCTATACTCATAACATTGAAGCTGTCAGTTGTGATGAAGCACTGGTAGATACCACTGAAATCCTTGCAGAGACTGGGTTGACATCAGATGAGCTAGCAAATGTTATTCGTGCAGAAATAAAAAACAAGACCAAATGTCCCGCTTCAATTGGAATAGGTTAGTATATATTTACAAATGTTTATTTATAAGTAAAGTAGATTATTAAGTAAAATCAACATTTTATTTCCATAAAGTATATGCATTAATCACAGGAATAAAATAATTTTATGATTCGATATTAGAAATTTGTGCTAAGTATAATTAATTTTTCTTGTTTTCTCCTGTCTTCATTTATAGAAGATAATAAATAGAAACTAAATACATACTGCCTTAGAGGCGTTTATATATTACCAACTGCCTTCTTTTATAGTATTTTTCTCATATAAAGGGACACAGTGGAAATACTTGTAATATTTGTTGCATCTGACACTCATATACTCAGCTTAATGTCCATGGGTAAAGTCAGTTAAATGTGATCTTTAATCACATTCAGTTAAACACATCATACTCCAAACAGCACTGTTCCATTTACCAATCCCTACAAACCATTTTGGGATCAGCCATGGAATGATCCATAGAATTGGCTATAGGCAAGGAATACCATGAGCAAACAATGAATAAGATGTCATTCAGTCAGTGCCTTGCAGCAACTACAGCAACAAAAATATTCCCCATGTTTTCAGATAAATACTCCTACGTGTATTTATCTAGCCATTTGTCTTGCAAAAGATCTGAACTGTTGATCTGAGGAGAAAGTTCTAGTTGTCATGGTTCCATTATTCCAGCAATTAGTACGGGTTCAATAACGAGATATTCAGTTTAATGCAAATTGTAAATTAATACCAGTTTGTGTTCAATATTACCAAAATTCAATTAATATGATACTAGCTGAGATGTGGATAAATCACTCTGTGTTTATATGAAGATTTCAAGAAAGAGAAAACAGTTCAGTCTATGCTGCTAAAATATTTTGAGAGGTAATAAAAATGCTTTTATCAGTGTAAGATTGTTGGAATGATTGTTGAATGATTATTAGTAAGAATGATTGTTGGAACTGAAATAACTAATTCTATATAAGATGATAATAATCATGGTGGACCTGAATTATTATAATTCTACTTATGCTGATGAATAAAACAGTCTTCCCTAGTCTCCCTATGGCATATGACTAGGAGTTCCATTATAAACTATCCTCCCTTTCTTCTTGTGTAATGTAGGAAAAATATTGAATCTTTCAAATGATTGAAATACTGTTTAAAAGCAATATTGAACTTTTATAGGTTCAAATATTTTACTGGCCAGGCTGGCAACTCGCCAAGCAAAACCTGACGGGCAGTATCATTTAAAGCCTGAAGAAGTAGATGACTTTATCAGGAGCCAGCTAATTATACATCTTCCAGGTAGCTTTTTTCTACTATATTCCTTCTTAGTTTTCTTCAAAAGTCTTCATTATAGGTGCTTTAGCTCTACTTTACAAAAGTCATTAACAAATCAAAGTGGCTATTTTCTTTATATTGAAGATAAAGCAACATATATACATTATCCAAATTTTGAACAGCATTCGCCTCTCAATTGAAAGGTTGAGAGTTCAATCCTAGGTAGCAGCAGATGTTTCTTTCTTAGGGCGCAAAGAAAAAATATCTGCTGCAAACTCCCTACAGCACGGGTGTCAAACTCGCCGTGTCACATTGCCATCACATGACATATCGAAACTTTTTTTTCGTGGAGCTGGGGTGGGCATGGCCTGCGAGTGATGCATCCGGGCCGCCAGTTTGACAGCCCTCCCCTATGGCATCAGGAAGGGCATCTGGCCAGTAAATCCTCAGCTTCATCCAGTCGCCCTGACTCTCCCCGGAATGGAGGCTCATAAAAAGAGGGGGGTTTTTAATCCATATTTTGAATATCAATCTGATGAATTGCATGGCATAGATTTTGCATCCTGAAATTATGTTAATCCTCTGTATATTTAATGAAACTCAAAACATCAAAATAATAGTATTCAGCCAAAAGAAGTCTAGACAAAAATACATATTTAATTGATTAATTATGTGCCATCAAGTCATTTTTGACTCCTAGCAACCACACATATAGATTTTCCTCTGACAATCTATCCCCAACCTTTTATTTTAAATCTCCCAAGGTTGCACTCATGGCTATCTTCCTGCAGGTAGTCCTCTCCTTTTTCTTTTCTCCTTTCTCAGCATTAGGTATTTTTGCAGAGAGTTGGTTCTCTGTGTAATATGTCCAAAATAGGATAATTTGAGCCTGGCCTATGGCCAGTTATAAAATAGATTTAGTCAATGTTGTTTATTCCTATTTTAGGTGTTGTGAAGTGTAACTTTTCTGTATAATTGTAGGCAACATTCTCTGAGACATAAAATTACTGTCACATCTGCTATTTTATAACATTTTATGCATTTATACAATGCACATTTCAGTTTAAATAGTGTAACAATGTTAAATGAATAATTTCTTTGGTGTAGAGTTCTAATACGAAAGTACATTTTTTTTATTTTGGGGTTCAGGAGTTGGAAGAACAATGGAATCTAAGCTATCATCTATGGGGATAAAAACTTGTGGAGATCTACAGTGTGTCACAATGTCAAAGCTTCAGAAAGAGTTTGGACCAAAAACTGGACAAATGCTATATAGATTTTGCCGTGGTTTGGATGACAGACCAATTCAGAGAGAAAAAACAAGAAAATCTGTTTCAGCTGAGATCAATTATGGTATAAGATTTTCGCAGGTAAAAAAATTAAATCAAATTTAAGTGAAACAATAATTGTTTCAAAATGGTCTATAAAATTACATGTTACTGGGCTGTAATTTCTTTGTTCTAATTCCTTATTTATACTAAAATGTGCTTTTATATGAATGAGAATGTGGATGAGCTTTAGGTAATGTGGCCTTCCAAATGCTACAGGAGTCTTTGAATTTGTTAAGCATTCATTAGAAGCTTTTTAATTCGAATTCAGCAGAGCAATTCCTATGCATGTCTACCCATTGGATTGGAATAGAATGGAATAGAATGGAATGGAATATTCTTGATTGGCCATGTGTGATTGGCCAACAAAGCGCTCAGTGTACATACAAACAACAAAGTAATATAATCATAAGTTACCGATAATAAAAATAGGTAAGATAAGGATAATAGTAATAGAGCCCTATTACATGGGTAAATATCCTTAGACATAAGCCAGTGGTGTGGTAATTAGGTGTTCAGCAAAGTGATAGCATGGGGGGGGGGACTCTTTAGTTACTTTGGCATGCAATTCCCTGTAGCAGCATCCCAAGGGTAGGAGTTAAAACAGTTTATATCTAGGTTGTGAAGCGCCTTAGATATTTTCTCAGCCCTCTTTCTAGCTCATACAATATGTAGGTCCTCAGTGGAAGGAAGGCTGGTGGCAGGTTCTTTTTTCCTGCAGTCCTAAATCTCCATTGAAGTCTGTACTTGTTCTGTTTGCTTGCTGGCCAAACCAGAGAGTTAAATCATTTAAACCAGTTAAAACCAGACATTAAAACCATTGAATGATCACTGAAGGATTTACTCCCAGATATGTAAATATATAGGATTGTAGCCTAATAATAGAAGATCTTCTGAGAAAAACAGCAACAATTATTGGCCCTCTTTGTAATTTCTTACCATGGAAGAAAAATGTAGTTATAGCCTACGTTCTTCAGCTCTCATAATTTATACATATACTCTGTAGTGTTCAAACCAATATATATTCAAGATAAAAACCATGGTAATTAATTGCCAGTACAATAACTCAAGATTACTTTTGTAAATTTATATGTGATTCCCAAATTATGTGGAATGTACATTATTCATATTTAAAATATAAAATAATTTTGTAATATGAAGAATATGAAAACAAAACTTGATCAAATATATAGTGGCACGATTTTCCAGTAGTTCAAAAATTATTATTTGTTTCAGATTCAGAAACTATTTGTAGATATTTCTACTATGCAACATTATTTCTTTTTATATGTATATGCCATGAGAGCTAGTGATGTGTGATAAGAACATGGTAGATCCTAATCCTTCATATCCTGTATCAGTCTCAATGTCAAAAATGTATGTATGTAATTTTAGTTTGAAAAAATTAAATAACCTGCATCTGTTTATCTTCATTTATTTTATATAAAGATGCTTGAAGAGATGTATACGAAGTACATTGACAAAAAGAGTAATATAAATCCTAAATAATATATTTATGAGCTGTGGCCAATAAGAACATTTTGAATACAAAAATTACCATGAACTTTCCCCTCTGTACTAAAAGCTCTGTATTAAGTACAAAATGGGTTGTTTTGAACATTTTGGAACCATTCTGAGCATAAAGTAACACTACAGCCGTGTTTTCAAGATTGAAATGCTTTGAAATTGCGCAAAACAGCTTGCTTTGAGTTCAGAAAAGGGGTTTCATATTTAGGAGGGAACGTTCTGTGAAATTTCACATTTGCATTGTCTTTCATACCTATTGTCAATTGTTAAATGGTATTTAATGTTTGCTTTTGTTTTTTTGTTGGCATCTATTAGTACAATAATGAAGATTGGTTTTGATTTGATGACATCTTTTAACCTGTGTAGAATCCATTTTCCCTATTTCAAGGCAAAAGAAGCAGAAGCTTTCCTTCTGAGCCTTTCAGAAGAGATCCAGCGAAGGTTGGAAGCAGCCGGTATGAAAGGAAGACGATTAACTCTCAAAGTCATGGTCAGGAAAGCTGGAGCCCCAGTGGAACCTGCAAAATTTGGAGGGCATGGAATTTGTGACAGTGTTGCCAGGTAAATAGCTTGGTACATAAATTTGCCATGTTTATATCCTTAAATTTGCACACTAATGCTAAACACGATACCATGTTTTTCTCTGCCTTTGAGTCAGCTTTAACTTTTGCCCTTGCCTTTTTCCTAGGGCTGAGAGAGAATGATTGTCCCAAGATTATTTGGTACATTTGATATTTAAGGCATAACTAGAAGTCCCGGTTTCTAGCCAAGCGCCTTTAACCATTTACACACTGGCTCTTAATTTCAGTCACTAAGACTTTCTTTTTTAAAAAAAGATTTCTTTTTAAGTCCTTTAATACCTCCTTGTAACATTGCATTTTTATATTGTGATTTTAATGCATTAATGCATCCTGTTTTACAAACAATGCTAGCAGTAAGAACATGTTTCCAGGTCTGTCAAATTTGTTTTCTATACTCTTTCGCATGTCCATGTATGTTGGGACCCTATAAAACATTACTGTCAAAATTACTGTCAAAAACAGGTACTTCTTGACTTCACGACCACAATTGAGCCTAAAGTTTTTGTTGTCAAGTGAGACAGCTGTTAAGTGAGTCTGGCCTCATTTTACAACCTTTCTTGCCACAGTGGTTAAGTGAATCCATGCAGTTGTTACGTTAGTAACATGGTTGTTAAGGGAATCCGGCTTCCCCATTGACTTTGCTCGTCAGAAGGTCACAAAAGGGGGGATCACATGACCCTGGGACACTGCAACGGTCATAAATATGAGTCAGTTGCCAAGTGCCCAAATTTTAATCACATGACCATGGGGATGCTGCAGTAGTGGTAAGTGTGAAAAATGGTCATAAGTCACTATTTTCACCGCTGTTGTAACTTTGAATGGTCACTAAATGAACTGTTGTAAGTCGAAGGCTACCTGTACTGCAATAAGTATTTTAAGGAAAATATTTATATTGTTTTGATGCTATTTTTCTATTGTTAAAAATTAGTAGTAAAATATCTGTTGTTTTTAGAATGGTAAAAAAGTAGACTTATATCAACACAATTTATTCATAACATTAATTGGACCTCACTATGTGTGATAGTTTACTGGGAACTTAATAAAGCTACTAATTTGGTTCTTGTCTGCCAAAATATAGGGACAAGCTAAGCAAAACACACTATTGCTATCTGACAAAATGTTCAGGGATCAAATAATACACAATTTAAAAACAAAATAAGCATTTGAAAATACCTTTTAGTAACTAGAACAAAAGCTGAATTTAATTGCAGAAATTAAACAAGAAGAATAGTAAACCTGCATTATTAGTAGTGGGTTAATAAATAAGCAGCCCATTTCCCCAATCATGGCTTTTTCTGCTGACACAAATAATTTTTATAGGTGATCATATTAATCTAGCAAGTTTTTAAAACTGAAGGTCTTGATTTTCCTTCTCCTTTAAAAACTAGATTCATAAACTAAGAAAATGTTCAGTCCTAGCTTGTAAAAGGAATAACATGACAGCATTGATCAGCAGCGGTAATCATTGAACATGCTAATCAAATCATTTTTATCGTATGCATCCTCACATTAGCAGAAGGGGATAGGAGAAGAAATCTGGCATCAGGAAATGAGCAGCTAAGTAGTTAAGTACACTGTAATGAAATTCAGTCATGGTAAACTCAAAAGATTTCCTAGCTGTTCTTGCATCATGGTTGCTTTTTCTAAGGAAAAGCAGCTTTGGGGCAGTGTTCAGCAAATAATGAATTATGTGTAAGGTGGTGTTTTCCTTGCCTGCTTAATTTTTACAAGGAAAAGAATAGAAGTGGGGGAGGGAGGGAGAGAAAGATGAGAGAAAGTTTCTACAAAATTATCTACTGGTATTGCTGTGTGTGTGTATGTGTGTATGGATATGTATGTGTATGGATATAAAATGTAATTTCATATGTTCAAATCTAGTTTGTATATATGATTGAAATTTGTAAAACAATTGAAATTAAGATCAGAAGAATATGTCTAGGAACCTATCTAATTCTTTTTTCTATAGTGCCCACTCAGTTTTCTGCCGCAATCATGGAAACAAAGTATAACAGCAATAGTCCTTGGCAACTTTGGAAATAATGAGTATATTCAGAGATGTGCTTCTTCTGATCCTGGTGATGACATGTACTCTATCTAATCAGTAGCCATTGTAAGGCTGTTGATGCATTTTAAAATTTATGTATTTGTAGGACTGTGACTCTCAACCATGCAACAGATAATGGCAAAGTGATTGGGAAGGAAATATTAAATATGTTTCACACAATGAAACTGAATATTTCTGATATGAGAGGGGTAAGTTTTTAAATCACTGCAACTTAGCACTCATGCTTGATTTTTTTTCTTCAAAATTATTTACTGGTATTGCTTTATTGTTCTAAATAGGAGTGGATATATGATAAATATTTATTTCTTCCAATGTGATATATCCTATTGCATTGAAATAATTGCAATTTTACATTGGACTAACTGGCCAGTCATTATTTAAAATGGCAAACACCCATCTGAGAAGAGAAAAGGAGCATTGGCTAGGGTTAGGGAACTTTGGAAACTTTTGGATTAAACAGATTATAAGAGCTTTAATCACCCTTAGGTTAATCAGCTAACTGGTTCAAGAATGTTTCATCCAATAACTATAGATTCTTATTACTGAAAAAAATTTCTACATTTAATTTCACTATGACCTCTCCTTTTATTATTCTCATAAATACCCATACAGTGGGCTTTTTTCCAAGATCATACTTTCTCTGTGATTGTGGGGTGTGTGTATGTGTAAGCTATAGATTTATGAAAAGTTATTCTAAAAATAATTTATTAATGTTAAATATTTTTAGAAGACAATGGGTTTTGCTGCAGCAGACTATAAATGAAGCTATCCCCCCAAATTTACTCTGGTATCTTGTTTTCTAGGTTGGAATTCAAGTACATCAGCTAGTTCCAGTTAATAAAACAACTGCTATGTCTTCCTCTAACACTTCATTACCTTCTGGGTTCTTGCCTGGTGGAGCTGATTCAATTATTGATCTTTTGCAAGTTCCAGGTGTAAAGAAGTCCAAGAATAAAGAAGAAGAATGCAAGGAAGGTTGGAAAATAACATTTTTTGTGTGGGTTTTTTAAAGATAGCTTTTAGAATAAATTGTTATTCTCAGAAAACAGAGTTGCTTCTTAAAAAGTATGTTACATTATTAGGTTTACCTTTTGCAGGTAAAGATAGTTGAGTTACTGTATATTTGTAGTTTTAGCTTGGTGTTCTGCAGTGATTGCAAATGTCTTTTTCTTTCATTGATAGTTTTTTTGGCTGCTGTGGATGTTGAAATATCTTCTGCATCAAAAGCGTGCACAGAGTTACCATCAGAAGCAACTAATCTCCATCACGTTACCA
>JANHJO010003943.1:109016-121618 GCA_032468235.1 Pseudoxyrhopus heterurus | reverse complement strand
AAGCGCTGATCGGCTTATACTCGGGTCAATAATTTTACCCAGGTTTTCTGGGTAAAATTAGGACCTCGGCTTATACTTGGGTCGGCTTATACTCGAGTATATATGGTAATAAAAAACAGCATCTGAACACAAACTAAGTAATTAGATACGATGGTCTACATAAACATATCTAACACTCAAAATTAATGTAGTCACTTCTATTTCTGTTTTCTTGCCGTTGCTTACTGTTTTTTTTTTCTATGAAGATATCTTCACTTTGACCATTGGAACACCTTGATGTTCAACACAACATAGTTGTGACCAAGAAATTCTACTTAGCGGGGTGGGGGAATGTTTCAATTTCTCTTCTGTGCTCGATTGTTCTTTCTTGTCACTTTTTGGCTTTTCAAATTGGTAGAACTGAACTTCCTCTGATGTTGTGTGTCCTGAGTCCTGAGTGTAAGACTGTTGTGCATTTCTCATTTTTACACTATGCTGCCTGTTGCTGCTTGTGCTTCTGTTGCATGATTTCTAGTCTTGCGCAAAGACTCATAGCTGGAGTTTGATGACTTACTGCTGTAAGGCCAATGGTGTAAGGCAGGGGTGTCAAACTCGCGGCCCGCAGGCTGGATGCATCACGTGCTGGCCCCTCCCCCACTTGGTTTAGCAAAGGGGGAAAAAGTCCTAATATGTGACATGATGCTGCTGTGACGACGCGAGTTTGACACCCCTTGTGTAAGGTAGATGTGAATTTATTCTCAATGCTATCTCTGTATGTCTTTGTCTAAAATGCAATTAGTAGGTTGCAACAACATGATGCTTTTTGCTAAGTACTCAGCATTCTATTTGATGTGTCTGACTTATTCCTGAGCTTGCAGTTTCAACACACACACAAACTCCCAACTTTGCCTTTTTCTTGTCTTCAGGAATTCTCACCCACTTCTTTATTGCTTCTGTAACCAGACAGTGCCTTCTACTGGTTAGGAGCATGCTTTATGTGTGCCTTATTATTTGGAATATATTTGCCTCTTATCCCAAGTCTGGAAGAATACAACATTCTAATAGAAGAAAGTATAAAATTGAGGCTTAGGGCTTGTTGGAAGTGCTAGATGTTCAAGTTCCACCTCTGTTACATGCCTGTTTTAATTATTCTTCCTTGTTTTGCTGTTTGTCTAACCTTTTAATCAACTTTTAGTACAGAACAATTATTTTCAGATTGTGTTCTTCATCCATTATAACTTCCTTCTATATATATATTTTTTAATAATCACAGGGATAAGAGTGCTATGGTTACATTTTTTTTGGCCTGTATTGTTCAAAATGCAACTTAGCTTATAAAAAAAAATGCCAACCAGTGTATCACTTAATTTCTCTTATATGTTTCTTACCCAAAGATCCTGTATCAATATGTGTAAACTTTATCCAAAAAAGAGATAATCAAATTGCAAAAAAAAAAATCATAGGACTCTTACCCCTGTTAATCAAACATTGGTCAAGAACTGTTATTAACTGTATAAGACAAATCTTAAAATTCTTCTGGAATTTGAAATAATTGTGCATAATCATTGCTAAGAACAAAAATTAAATCTGAAGCTAATTTTAATAGCATTTCAGCTCAAATTTAAGGTAACTAAATTTAGATATCAATTGGATTCAGAGACTGGCATAATATTTATTCTGTAGGTTTCTGCTGTGGGGCAGATAGCAATGTCCTCAAGGAACTTTCAGTTAGAAAAAGGATATAGAGAAAAAGGATAATTATTAACTCTTGGTATTATGTTCCTGCCCAGATTCTGCCAGGCATGGTGCTATTAAAGCAACAAACAATAAATTTCCAGACACTCTGAGATTTTGACATGACAAATAAAATTATCAGAATGCTTACCTTGTTGTGAAATAAGAGAAGGGCCACTGATATCTATTATTCCCAAGTAACTCTCGGGATGGGGAGCCGTAAAGTTTTACAATCAGAGTGCAAATGCCAAACATTATCGATGAAGGAAAATAAGTTCCTAAAAATATTCTTATTCTTATTTTCAGAGTGACTAAGAGTGACTATAAACAGTGTGACTAAGGCCATTAAAAGAATTGTTTATACGTGTCTCCTCCTATCTCCACTTGCTTTTTGCCTGATCTATAGTAATGCTTCAGCTGAGTTTGTTTTCTTATTTATTTATTCAATTTGTATAGTTCCCCTCCCCCTTCACATATGTGATTCTGAACGATTCACACATACACACAAAACCCAAATATACAAAATAAATAATCAAAAAATAACAACATAAAACCATTAAAACAATGAAAACCAGAAAAAGCATAGTCTACAAGAGATTGCATCCAGTTTATGGTGTAGTTATTTTACAGGCTCTATAGTATACTGCCACCAGATCCCCAGACACAATAACAAAACCATATCTTCAGGGCCTTACCAAAGACCAATAGGATTGGGGCAAATCTAACCTCGGGGGATATTGATCCAAAGAGTGAGTGTAGTGGCAAAAAAAAAAAAGTGTTCGCCTGGGTCCCATCAGATGACAATCATTAGTAGACAGGACCTGTAACATGCCCCTTCTGCCAGACACGAAGAGACAGGTAGTTATAACTAAAAGATGCAATCATTCAAATAAGCAGGCCCCATGTTATGTACAACATAGTGTTCTGTGCACCTTGGCGTATAGTCATGCTGGCCACATGACAAAAGAAATGTCTTTGGTCAATGCTGGCTCCCTTGACTAAGAAACAGAGATGAGCATTGCCCCCTGGAATTGTGCACAACTGCACAGGGGAAATCTTTACCTTTATAAGGCATTATATCCAGTGCCGGCAACCAGTGCAGCTTACAGAGTAAAGATGTAACATGCATGGATCTAGCTGAGCATATAACTGCCCTTATCACTGCACCAGTTGCAGCTTTTGGATACTCTTCATGGGCAGCCTCATGTAAAGTACATCACTGTACATTAACTCATGAGTTTAAGGAATACTATATGTCAGTACCCGGAATGAAAACTGTTCTTATGAAGAAAATAATCAAAAATTCCAGTTGGATTCTTGAAGCATTAGTAGAACTAAGGAGCCAACATTACATAACATTGAGAGTGCTATTTTAATTTAGGCCAAAAATTTCAACACATAAATGGGATAGAAACTGAGGAAAATATAATACTCAAATACACCTCTTAAATAATGTTTTGAACAAAAGCTTGAAATGCATGGTATTTACTGTGGCTGAAATTCAATATCCAAGTAGCTATTAGGTATCTTACAGATGCTTAATTAAAGGCTATTTCATAGGTCAGGAAATACTTGAATAGAAAAGCTTTGTAATGAAACAAAATTGTATCACACATTTTACTGATAAAATTAACAATAAATTTACAATTACTATAACATGCTATGATTTATAGATTGATTTCTTATTAAACCTGACATAGAAATATATCTGAGAATTGCATTTCTTTTTTATAATAATTTTATTAAAGATTACAATAACAAAGATAAAACAAATACAAACTAAAAAGAAAAAAATGCAGAATAGGAAACAATATAAGAAATGTGGGGGGAACTAGAGTATAGTACAGATAGTCCTCGACATATAACTGTTTGTTTAACAACAGTCCAGAATCATGACAGCCTTGTGAAGGGCGATTTATAGCCTGGAAAGCACTTCTGACTAAAATGTTGCACCATCGCTCTAATGGTCACAATTTGGATGTTTAGCAATTATGATCACCATTTGCAATCTTCTCTAATGACTTTCCCAGAAAGTCAATGGAGAAGCTGGTAGAGAAGGCTACAAACTGCTGCCACCTGCCAAGAGAGCTCTCACTTGAGTCTGGGGGCTGGCTAGGTGCATGGAGGGAAGCTGAATTCCTTCAGTGGGGTGCAGAAAGAGAACTGAAATCTGATCAATCCATGCACTCTAGGAGGGAGTGCCCTTCTTTGCACAGAGGGGAGCTGAAATCCTTGGGCAGGCAGCTCTTTCAACCAACCCGAACAGAGGGAATCTAAATCCAAGCAGAGAACAGAGAGTCAGTATGGTAAGGTAAGTAGTGTGGGTTGCCTCAGGCAGCTGGAGGTGACCCTGAAAAGCCTGCTGCAGGCTGAACACAAGGTTTGAAAATCCTCCTTAGATTTCAGCAGGGAGGATTTTCAGTTCCTGAGCAGAACCTCCCAGGGTCTCCTCAATGCCCCTGAGGTATCATGCGTTTCTTACCAGGGACTCTGTCTACTTAATGATCTGCAAGATTGCTTAATGACCACAATAGGAGTGCCAATTGTGTCTCTCTTAATGACCCCTTTGGTCAATGACCAAGAGGGTAGTTGGGACACTAAAATGTGGTCATCTGACTCCAGTTTTCTAAAAGAATTCTCATGCTGATTCTTAAGTCTTTTTTTGCCTTTCAGTGTTAGAGCAGATTATGCCTTACAGATGTGCTATTCAGTTTCTTAAAAATTGGCTTGCTCAAAATCTTCAAGCAGTAAGCAATCGGGAAAGATCTTAAAATAATAAATTATAGGGCCGCAGATGAACTAACTAAACCCTTCACTAAAGCCTGATAATTTTGACTTAACATTCCTAATATATTTAAGATATATTGCATTTGTGGCTTACCTTTCCACCCAGAAGTCTTGATCTAAACCAGGGGTGTCAAACTTGCAGCATCACGGCGTCGTCACATGACGTATCGCGACTTTTTCCCCCTTCTCTAAACCGGGCATGGACTTGGCCAGCACGTGATGCATCCAGCTCGCGGGCTGCGATTTTGACAGCCCTGATCTAAACAGACTAAGATTGTAAGGCAGTATATATATGTTACTGTTAATGTGTGAAATTAGGCATTTTATAGAATGCCTAGGAAATCTATAGAATACTAAAAATGGGTTGTCAATGTATGAAACACAGTATTTCACACATTTATTCTGTGCAATGCCAAAAGGTAAACCGGCAAAGTATAAAATACTGCCACTAAAATGCCTTTTTAGCTTTTCTTGTTGCAAGAGGTAAGCCAATACTGGTCTTTTTCTTTTGTTTTTTTTTTCCAGTAGAAAATTCTGTATTTTAAAACTCATTTTTAACTATCACTTTGCAAACACAATGTAGAATAGTGGTGGAGTTTTATTCCCAATGTCAAGAGTGAAAGGAGACCACTTTTTTAGGGTACATTGTATTGTATTTATTGCTTAGGTAATTCCAATACTAGTCTTCTATTTCATGAAATCTTGAGAACCTTCTGTATACAATGTATTTGTGATGAACCTCCAGAAAAGTAATGGGGAATTCATGACTATGGAGAACAAAGAATTGGCGAACAGATTGGTGTCTCAAAATTCTTCTATGGATAAAGTGGAAGGCCTGGGATCACCCACAAGTACTGGATTTTATTTTTAAAAATCCTTCTTGTGGATTGCTTAAAACCATTTATTCTTTTTTTCTTAATTCCTTTTTTGAAGTGTATGAAATGTTTTTAAGGCTGTTAAAAACAGGTATCCATCGACTTATGAATTATTGATAACTTCATTCCATTAGCTTTTCTGTGTTCCCTCAGCAAAGCTTCTATTTTGGTCAGTTAGTGTGACTGTCTTCTCAATCAAAGCAGCACTTTGAATATTGATGTAGCCTTTTCATCACAACATAGCCACAATTGGAAGAAAAACATAACTGGGAAAAGGAATGCACTAAATGCAATGTCTGCTTTCATATCTGTGTAAAAGTCTGAAGCTTTTAAATTGTTAAGAAATATTTGTTCAGTATTGTTGAAAATCAAATTATCTAATCTACCTTACAGTATCATTGCTGCTTTTGGAAATTTTCATATGTAAACATTCCTTATTGTGATATCAATGATGCGGTCATGGTCCTGTACACAGCCTCTTTCAGAACCTCTGTGATTTACAGAAATACCTGGCTGGTATCAGGGTTTGGTACAGCTCTTGCTAAATCGCTTCAGTTTATTTTTGACAGCCACAGTGATAGCACATTCATCTTTGAAATTTTTGTAACATCAAAATTATTTATTTTAATTACTCTATTTTACTCTTGTTCATCCTTGCTTCTGCCTACTGTGGTTCTGCAAAGAATTTATCTCCAATTTCTGATAATTCCATGGTGTTTTGCTCTTCTAGGAAAGCTCACCACAGTTTTGAAAGCCTCATCAACAGATTTATCTTTTTTGGAAGAGCCTGAAATATAATGAAGTGAATCATTTTATATACTGATCTTTAACTGCATATTTGTGTTAGATTCTATCTCTTAACCATATTTCGGATATTCTCAGGACAGGCAACTGTTAGAAGCATTGGGTTTGTCACTGTTGATGTTGTTCCAGGTTACTCTGGGCATTCCTTTGTGAAAGATATTCCACCTGGGCTTGGCATGGCATGGCCTCCCACTCAAGAGACATTGTTTTCTCTCTGCTTGCCCCTGCTAAATCTGCTCATCCTATGTTTGTCTTTTAAAAGTTAGCAATGAAAAGTACTCTTCCAAGAGGAAACAATCCTGGCTTCTTTTTCAAGTTCTTTACCCTGCCTTAGAAGGATATTGGACTTTCATGACATTAACTACTTTTTGAGATGCTCTTGGTTTATGATGGTAGTTGCTTCCAACCTATTTCTAATACAGAATGTAATATAACTTGCATTTTTAAAGTGCACGGTGATTATTTTCTTATTTACATAAATATCCTACTATCATGACTATGTGTTAGAACTGTTACTCAAGATAGGAGCCCTCTTCCCAGCTTAAATTCTGGAAGGTAGGGAAATGAGAAGAATATGATATAAGAGACGTGGATAGAAGGACATGCCTCAGAGAAGATCAGGGAATTCTCCAACTCTCAAAAACAGATTTAAGAATAAATACTTATTGCCATTTATTAGCATTAACAGATACTTTGTATAATAAAAGGTACTTTGTTATCTTTTGTGAAAGCTAGGAAAATATTCTGAAGAAGTTAACCGAGGTTACAGACCTAAGGAAACCTGTTTATTTTTATACAATAATTTGATTATTTAATGAAGAAACAAAAAAAATCCTAATCAAGAAAAAGTTTTGATGATGGCAGTAAAATCAACAGACCTCTTAATTTTTTCCTCACATTATTGTGAGTATGCTTTAATTCAAGGAATAAAATACCAAAAGGAAGGACAATCATTACAGGCTAAAAAAAATTCCTTTTTTTTTAAATCAAATATCTCTGCTACCAATTTCACATTTAACCATTTTGATAAGGAAACAGATCCTCCAACCAGGCAAGACAGAGTAGTGGGATAAATCCTGGCTGCCAATACCAAGACAGGAAGCAAAGTGATGAAATCCCTGATGGTTTTTGCCCAGACTTCATTAAGACAGCAGAGGAACAAAGAGAAACATGTAAAATGGAGATCTCATCTCCAGAAAAAGGGGCATTGACTATTTGGATTGCAGTTGGAATTGCCCCAACAGGATTTAATGAAAGATAAGATGTAGTTTCCAGTCATGCTCCACTGTTCTTGGTGCCATACAGTTAGTGAGTAAAAATGTCAGTTCCAGACATATGGCTTGCTAAGTGTCTATACTCCTCCTTCTATACACTTATGCTTATGTACACAAACACTGTTTCCAGTTTATGTAAAAAAAAGGGAAAGCAGTTTCATTTTATTATATGGAACAATAAATGTGCCATCTTATTGGTTGTTAGAAGCAAATGTTGGTTATTAAGATCTTGTTTTTAAGACTTAAGATCTGAAACTCTCCTGAAAAAGGAGATAAAGTGAAGCATTAAGTGGATTAATTGGCAATCCTTGATGTATGGCTTTTGCTGTAAGAGGTGAAGATGTTTAAAAAAAAGTGTTCTATTAACTGCACCAGATATTTGATTGCCCTTAATTAGAGAATCTGGGAATTGCAGACTATTTTTAAAAATGGGGTTATCCAATTAAATACTTACACTACAAATGACTTCCAATTTTTTTCTCATAACCTTCCTTATGGAAAGAACATAAGGGTTGATTTGAAAAACACATTCTGTATGATAGAAAGACAAATCACAGTTACACTGAGGTCCCTGTTGTATGGCTGAGGAAGAAAGTAAGAGCATAAAGATTATGTGCTTGGTGTACATTTGTGCAGATTGTACTGTGTGTGGGTGTTGAGTAGGAGGAGTATATGCTGGGTATGTGAAAGCGTAGTCATTAGACAGTCTGTGCAAAGAGAGAAGCCATTTAGCTCTGAGTTGCTGAAGGAATACATGTACAATTTAAATGACACAGAATTACAGACATATTAACCTTTTCTCTAATCTTAGAACAAAAATAAATAATGTTGCATTTGCTATCATCAGGTTTTCTGTTTGTCTTGCAAGTCCTATCTTGCAGGTCAGAATTGATTAGGAAAATACACGACAGATTGCAAAAAGCTGGCTATAATGACAGAAATATATTTTGCTGTTATGTGTTCTGATTTTGATTATATAACTAGAAATAGTCAATATTTAATCCAAATTTTAATTTACATTTAAATTCAGTCATTAAAGTGAGAAAGTTTATATATTATATATTAGTTAAATGGGTTAAGTGTAACTTCTTTAGAGGCAACTCCCTGAGCATAGCACCCTCACATGCATCAACATAACTGATCACTGGCATCTGAGTCAGGATATCTATTTGATTTTCAATGATCAAAAAGATTGAAATTTAATGAAATAGTATTTTGGATACAGGTAATCCTTGACTTAGAGCAGTTCATTTAGTGACTGTTCAAAGTTGCAGTTTTTCACACTTATGACCATGGTCACATGATCAAAATTCAGACACTTGGTAACTGGTTCATATTTATGATTCTGTGTCCCAGGGTCATGTGATCGCCTTTTGTGACCTTCTGATCAGCAAAGTCAGTGGGGAAGCCAGATTCAGTTAACAACTTCGTCACTAACTTAACAACTACAGTAATTCACTTAATACCTGTGGCAAGAAAGGTCGTAAAATGGGACAAAATTCACTTAAAAACTGTCTCACTTAGCAACAGAAATGTTGGGCTTAATTGTGGTCATAAGTCGAGGATTACCTATATTTTGGTATTGTGTTTAAAGAGTTTTAATATATTCAAACTTTAAGCTTGTATAATTCACTAGAATCACTTGTTGAAATGTATTTGAATATTAGTTGAAATGTATTTGAATATTACTAGTGTGGGTTGGTAGTTGGGCTGTTGTTTTGAGCTCCGAGCCTGGTAATTTGGTTACAAGCGTTTCATCACCATTCGAGGAGACATCCTCAGTGCTCTTTGAATTGTGCTCATCTTCGGAACACTGGCCTTTAAATACCTTTTAATGTGATGCAAATTAGCATTAGTGTTGTTTGTTCAGATACTTCTGAGTCATGGTCTGGTTTCGCACTGTTTGATTGGCTGGTTGTTGTTACTGAGATGTCCAGTTTCTTGTGAATTGATTGGTTATAGGATGCCTGTTTGTTCATTTTAAATGCTACCTTTGGGATTGCAGTTGATGGGACCTTGTATAATTCAATAATTGTATAATTCACTTGTATTATTCAAACAGCAGACGTTTTACTGCTTCTGCCTTTTCTTGTAAAAAAAATTGGTACTTAAAGGAGTAGATACTTAAGGAGTATGTTTTTCTATTCCTCCCGTGGCAATCCTATCCAATGGGACAGGGTGATTTTTGTGTCCTACCAGCTATCCGAAATTCAGTGGATTACCATAGAGGAAAAGTAGCATTAGAATGTGGAACCCAAGGAGAATACATTACTCTTCTTTACTGATCTTCCTTAGAAGGTTGAAGATAGTTTTGTTTCCACAAATAAGATAATGGAACTGATGTGTGATGGGCTGGATTCTCTTGGCAAGATGACTCCTGTATTTTCAGAGAGACCTTTTGAACAATGGATGCTGAAAAAACACCTATACCAGACATTTATACTTCTGGTGAATGAGATGCAATTGTTGGGAAAGTCCCTAATTAATGGCATTGTTATTAAGAGTATTCTAAGGAATGGTTTTATTATTGTCAGATGAGGATATTTAATCCTGGATAGATCAGAGATAATGATGGGGTGATTTGTGGTAGACTTGCTATGAGTTAATTATAATAACAGATTGTTAACAGAGAGCTCTGAAGTTTAACTTTGCTGTTGATTTGTGTGTGTGTGTGTGTGTGTGTGTGTGTGTGTGTGTGTGTGTGTGTGAGTGTGTAATAGATCTATTTGCAAGGAGAGAAAACTATTGTTATAAAATATTTGTCAGTTCTGAACTGGGGGATAATGTGTTTCTGTTTTTTGTCTTTTAATTTAAATTTTTAATATTTTTGTCTAGTTTGGTTTACTTTTGTAATTTTTTTCTTTGGAGTTTGTATTTTAATTTTCTGCATAAAAATAAACAAAAAATAAACTAAAATGCATTAATAAACTGTAAAAGAATGGGCAATTGTTAAAAATGTTAATTTTCAAGAGTTATTATTAAGTAATTGTAAAATAAGGGCCTTTTTTTTTAATCTGAAAACCTCTGCCCTTTCCAACGTCTGGATACATCCGAAGGCCTAGAAAAAAAATTTGGAAATTCAACAGCATGGAAATCATCAGTAAACTGTAAAAAGTCAGGGAGCAATTCTTCAGCACCAAGGATAGTTCTAAGTGAACACAGGTATTGCCATAGGAAATGTCAAATTTTAACATTAAAGGAATTTGAGTGGGTTTAGCAGTGAGATGGAAGTCCTTTGAAACAGAATTCAGCTTGTACTCAGTTTGGCTTCAGTTCCCTAGAAACAAATTTGTAGAGCAGTAATAGCCATAAATTACTTTTTATGTAGAAATTAGTTAATGCTGTAAGAGAGATGCAAAATGTGCAGCCAACACGAACTGATTTCAAAGTCTGAATTTACTATCTTATCTCCAAGTTTATATGTGATATGAAGGCAGAATGTTTCCAGTGTATTTCATGATTGGGAAGTTTAAGCTAGGAATTGCTGACATAGTTTAACTCTTCAGGATGGATATGTTTTGGAAGCAATAACAAAAGCTAAAAGAACAGAAAACTGAAATTAGGAGATAAACTAAGGTGATCAATTAGCAGAGAGGTACATGAAAAGTAATACAGTATGCTAAACTCCAGAGAGAAACTTTCTGGTTTGTAGAATGGTGAAACTTCTTAATATAGGCAATAGCGTGTGCTTATTTCGAAAGTCACATAAGGAAAGGTGTAGATTCAGATTTTACTTTAACTCATCATTTAGGGATAATTGATGCTCAACAGAAAAGCATGTGGTTTACATACAGAAGATCCAAGAATCTAATGTTTTCTGTTAAAAGCTAAGGTAGTAGGTAATAAGATGGACTTCTACCCTTAGACCCTAGCAAGCTTTTACCAAAGGAGAAATGTTACGCTATATGAATAAATTGTCTGACCTGATACAAGATAACCTTGTACACCTTCTCTAAAGGGTTCTCACAAAATGATGAGCTGCTGTATTCCAGCATCAAGTACATGCTATATATAATAGTTGTGGAACTGAACAGGAAAAGTTAGTTGCTGTTTATGTTTATGTGAAGTTTATGTTAAACCGGAGAGGATCTCCTTGCTGTGCTGTCCTTTGGTTTCTATTGTAATATGAATCATTAGATGATCATAAGCAGAGGAGTTAGATGCTTTTAGTAGAAATCCAGCTTGTTTTACTTACTTATGTAAGGTATGAAAAGAATTGGAATACGTTTAATTCGTCCACATTTATCAGTGACCTTGATAATATCACTCTTGTGCCATATTTTCTCCACTTGTTGATGACTGTCTTCGCTGTGTTCTGTGATATATCCAATGCCTTAGAAATGTTTTTGTACCCTTCTCCTGACTGATACTTTCTAACAATAAGATCTCTTTGATACTTTGTAAGCTCTTTGCAGACTATCATAGGCAACTGAGTAAATGTCAGAAAAATTCTACTAGAACAGCTGAACTTTATATGGGCTTGATCAGGAGTCATGGTGGCGCAGTGGTTAGAATGCAGTATTGCAGGCTAATCCTGTTGACTTCCTATTGCTGGCTGTTTGAATCTCACCAGGTCAAGGTTGACTCAGCCTTCCATCCTTCCAAGGTTGGTAAAATGAGGATCCAGATTGTTGTGGGCAATATGCTGACTCTGTAGACCACTTAGAGAGGGCTATAAAGCACTGTGATGCGGTATATAAGTCTTAAGTGCTATTGCTATTGCTATCAGAGTCACTTTAATTCATGTACTGACTATTATTTAACATCAGTTTGAATGGGATTGATTATTTCTGAACACTGCCACATCCCTATTTATAAGAGAGTGTGCATACTTATGCAGCCATATTATTCTCATTTTTTAAAATCTTTTCACCCCTAAAAGATTTTAGTTTCTTTTTCAACTGAATTGTACAGTTTATGTTGTCGTTAGTTGTGAAGTTGTGTCTGACCCATCACGACCCCATGGACAACGTTCCTCCAGGCCCTCCTGACCTCCACCATCCCCCAGAGTCCATTCAAGCTTGCACCAACTGCTTCAGTGACTCCATCCAGCCATCTCATTCTCTGTCGTTCCCTTCTTCTTTTGCCCTCAATCGTTCCCAGCATTAGGCTCTTCTCCAGTGAGTCCTTCCTTCTCATGAGGTGGCCA
>JANHJO010003943.1:62121-79230 GCA_032468235.1 Pseudoxyrhopus heterurus | reverse complement strand
CACACAACATCAACAAAACAACAACCCAGAAGGACATGCCACCACAAATATACTTCTTTAAAATAAAAAAAACCCGACCAAGGCTGGGTAATCAGCTAGTACACAATAAAAGTTGAATTTAATGAGTCTATATATCTAACAAATATGGTAAGAATAGAATTTAGAGCTGTGGTGATGCAGTGGCTAGAATGCAGTACTACAGGCTACTTCTGTTGACTGCCTGCAGTTTGACAGTTCGAATCTCACAGGCTCAAGGTTGACTCAGCCTTCCATCCTTCCAAATTGTTGGGGGCAATATGCTGACTCTGTAAATCACCTAGAGAGGGCTGTAAAGCATTGTGAAGCAGTATATAAGTGCTAATACTATTTCTATAAAATAATTTATGACACCAGGATGCCAAATATGTCACTGTACATCATCATCGGAATCCTCTGGGAATGGGGCGGCATAGAAATTCCAACAAATAAATAAATAAAATAAATAAATCTGCATGCAAACCTTATCCATTACTCTGCTTTTGGAGAAAGCCTTATTGCATTAAAAGAGTAAGAAAAACTAAGCCAAAAATTATAAAAGCATGAGGTAAGAAAAGCAAACATATGTGCAACTAGTTTACAAATGATAAAATGTTTGACAGTATTACGGTGCAGGTGTAAATCAGGAACTGCTTTCTTTCTCTGGATGATTTGTGGTGGCCCAGCAAGAACTTTTTACTCCCAATGAAGTTTTTCTCCATCTTGAATGACAGTGCTTAAAGCAAGGGGAGGGATTCCAAAAATAGATTTTGAGTAGAAGAGCTTTGAGTTTCATTAAGTTCAAATATTTTAACATCATGCAGATTTTTTTTTTTAAAAACTAGGAATCTGCATATGCCAGTAGGTTACTAGTACCCATAACCAGGTTCTTTTAAAAAATAATACAGATTTTGCAAATCTGCTGACCTCTGCTCCATAGTCAGTAAATCTGAAAGGATTATGTATAAGCAATTACAAATCACCATTTCAAATGACATCTGCTGAATGCACTCACACAAATCTTAAATTACTTTTTCCATCTTTGGAATTTGACATTCTTATACCAGCCAGTGCATTCCTATGTCTTGATAATTGATTCCATCTGGTAAGCGCATTCTATTATAGCTTTCTCCAACCCTTCTCCTTATTCTGTGGAAGGCCTTGCTATCACCATATAAATCCTTTTGAAGGATACAGAATGGATTTATATTTTTTTAAATGAGTTGCCATTTTATAGAAGCAAAAAGTAACATTTACCATCTGAATTATAACAGTTGTCAATTCATATATCAGAGTATAGCCATTCTTTCTGATTCTTCCTATTAGCAGATAGCTTCAAAGTTAAGTACCTAACTTCCCAGTTTTAAATACCATTCCTAATATTCTTAAGTTACACTGAAAATAAATGATTCAATACATTTTGTTTATTTATTTACTAAATGTTTCGCTGCCCATCTCTGTGCAAGGCAGATCTGGGCAGCAATACAACATCAATATGAAACCATAAATATATATACCAATGTATAAAATCACAATGAAATACAGATTATAACTAAAACTAAAAGATGGGAAAGAAAGGCGCATAGGGAAGATGGGAGCTGGTATTAGTCAATCAACCACCTCCAGTGTAGTACTCCCCCAAGCGAACTACAGAACCAGGTCTTCAGGGACTTATGGGAGGTCAAGAGGGCAGGAACCAATCTCAGGGGACAAGGTGTTCCAAAGGGCTGGGGCCACAACAGAGAAGGCTCTTCTCTTCTCAAGGACCCTGCTAACCAGAATTCCTTGACTGACGAGATCTGCAGCATGTCTCCTCTATCAGCACAGGTGGAGTGGACCTGTCCCATAGAACTGAGACAATTTCGATTTCACTCAGAAGCTTCAAAAAGGTTTTGAATGCAATGGTCCAAGTATAGGTATATCTACCTGCTGTACATATCTGCAAGATCTGTTTTAGTTGTTAACAGATTTCTGGGTACATCAATAGCGCTGATTTAAATTGACAAAGCCTTTTATGGCTTAACATTATAGTGGACTTCCTTACCAGCCATAATCTATTGAACCAATATATTCATGCCAAGAGATGTATTGTCTCCCACTTTCATGGTGAAAGCACTGAGGCCTTTTTATCTAGCAAACGTAGATGCCCGTATTATGCATAATAATCCTAACAGGTTTACAGTAATATTCCATATAAACAAAATAACCCACCAACCTTACAACAAAATCATATCCCATCACAATTCTACATCTCACTAATTGAAAATTTACATTTGCTGGGTTCACTTTCATCCTAGGCCAATGCTCGTGTTGCTGTTTTTTTACCACCACCCTAGACCTATGGAATTGCTTCTCATTAATTGAACTGGCCCCAGATAATGGTGGAACTCAATTATAAATAGAACGATTATTGAGATTAGGATTTTTTCTGATTACTCAAATGGTTTACTGAAAATGGCTATATTTTAATTTAATTTGTAATATTACCAGAATTGTGTTTGAGTAAATTAAATTACTGCAATTCTTACTCTGAATATTTTGTTGATACACAACTGTAGATTTTTAATTGTTCTAGATTGTTGTAAACTGTCTGGAGTCCCTGAGAGACTCAGTAGCATACTATACAAGCATACTGTAATAAACTGTAATAAACATTGCAGTGCAACATTGTGCCATATAGATAGGTGTCAGAGAGGGTTAGGATGAGGCAAAGTGCTTCTCCATCTGGGTATAGGTGTTTGCCTCTAAGTTGCTCTGCTTACCGACAGAAAACGCTTTCGCTATAGTTCTGCCAGTGATATCTTACATATCATTTATTTAAATACATATGTATTACCTGTCATACTATACTTCACCTGGCAGCGTGCAGTACTGAACAGATTTTATACCATAAAAGTAGAATAATTTAAAAAGAGTGTAAATTAATATGTAGAAAACATGAAAATGGTGGTGATAAGTGACAAAATTGTGACAGGCTAGGGTTTGGGTTGGAACCAAAACTATTTCATCAAAGTTTCTATTTCCTTTAGAGATCTCCCAGGTTCTTTGCCTATTGATTCAAACTATAAGGAAGTCCAAAAAATCTGATTTCCCTTACTCAAACTATTATGAACTACTAAGCTGTAGTAGTGGTGCTCAATGTAACCTGTCTCTTTGAGTCCTTATCAACATTGGATTTCCCATTTTACTGAAGAACGAAAGAGTCACATTGCTTCGGTCACTTGAATTAATGCCAAAAAAATTTAAATGCTGGTGCAACGCTCAACTTCGTTAAAACTCACATTTTCTGTTTCCTTTGTTGTTTCTTTTTAGGGGATGGTGCTATCTGCTGAGTATATAAAAAAGAAACTGGAGCAGGAGATGGTGTTGTCTCAGGCTTTTGGGCGTGATTTAGTAAGTTTTTGTTTTACTGTAATATGTTCATAAAGTGGTGTCATACCTCCATGTTTTGCTATTAACTATTGAACACTATGTCCAAAATATTTGAAATACTGGTACAATTTTAAAATACCCAGCATTTTCTACTACTCTAAAAAACAATTCCTTGAAAGAATTTTTTAAAAATTTAAAAATTCATTTAAAAACCATGTATGATTTTTAAAATGTTACTGACATTAATTTCATTAATTAAATACACCTTTTCAAATTAATTAATTGAAACCACTAAAATTTGATGAAAAGGTCCCTTATTATAAATGCTAAAAATAAAGTAAAATTTATTCATCACTTATTAAAATGTTACTGATTAAGAAGTCTTTGTAAGTATTCATCTCCCAAGTGATGTGATTTCTCATGCATGCTAACTATGCTGTTTAGAATATGAGAAAGTGATCAATTGCCTGCAGGTGGCTTTTGTGCAACCCTGAACACTCCTTTTTCATTTTCCATTAGAAAACATTTGCCACTAAAATTCAAAAACATCATCTGAAAACAAGAGTTTCCCCCCCAATAAAGCTGAATGATAGTAATTGAAAATATCATTTTAATTCAGAGTAATGATTAAATTTATTTAAGTTAATTTAAATTTAATTAAATTAAAGTTCAGAACATTTAGAATTGATTTATTTATGTATTTTTAAAAAAACTATGAGCAAATGTAGGAAATTTATTAGAAGATTATGGATTATGTTTGCTAAGACCTCACTCAACGGAAGACCTTGTAAGGTCTGGATCGAATGGAGTATGTTACCTATTTTATATTATAAGAATGTATTTTAAGACTGTATTATGTTTTTTTATACTGTTTTATCTTATATTTGTTGTGAGCCGCCCAGAGTCCCTTGGGAGTTGGGCAGCATACAAATATAAATAAATAAATAAATAAGATTAAAAGGTCTTATTTGTGAATATTTTGGAAGTTTCTCATTGGCTATTGCAAGAAGTTATGTATTCGTTTTATTTGCTTTTCTATTTAATTTAAAAAAATAACAGTCTGAGTGCCACTTTTTTTCTTTTGTTCCCCACTTTTTCATTCTTTAAATGTTACATTGCAATTTGTTACTATCAGAATGGCATGTTTAAATAGTGTTTTAAGAAAAATGTATGTTTCAGTGCTAATTAAAACATACATTTTACACTATGGTTTGAGAGAAATAGTTTAAAAAGATATGGCAGACAACTGCATAAATAGATGGAAATGCCTTAATCCTTCAAATATCTAAAAGGCTTTTGTTTTGTAGGGCAGAGGAACAAAACATTATGGCCTAATTGTAGTGGGCCATTCCTTAGGAGCAGGCACAGCAGCCATTTTGTCCTTTCTACTACGTCCACAGTATCCAACTCTAAAGTGCTTTGCTTATTCTCCACCAGGTGGGCTTTTAAGGTAGGTATCTAGTATATTTAGACAATAAGAGAATAAGGAGCTCTAACATATGAGCCAGCAATGAGCTGCAGCTGCCAAAAAAGGCAGTGTATTCCTAGGATACATCAAGATCACAAGAAGTGATCAGTACCTCTGAGATCTCATCAAACTTTGGCAAAATAGTTTCAGGGTTTTATTTACCTTTTTAAGGATAGATACCAACTTTTTAAACTCCCCTGTTAGTAGGAGGATTATTATACTCCGTGTCAATTACTTCATTAAGTACTATCATACCCTCAATGATCCTGATCCAGCAACCTGTCTCTGGTGATAATCCCCTGCCCTTGCAAAGTCATTCTGGCAGAATTCTCTTTGATTCTGTGTCATGCCTACCTCTGGTTAAATCCTAAGATGAAAAGAAAGAATTTTGCTGGAACATGGCTCAGAACAAATAGACAAGGCACAGCCACTAGATGAAACTTTGAGTTTTCCAATGAGATTGGACCATCGGTCCTCCTGGAAATGGAATTAACAGGGAAGAGGCAGGGGGTTGGACAGTTTTGAGTAAGGTGGTTTTTTGCAAAGTCAGAATATTCAGGTCTATTACTGTAAGTTCAAAATGTCCATGTATCTAGGCAGCCCTTTGAGTATTACTCCAAGGGCTCCTATTACTATTAGTACAACCATTGATTTCTTCCTCCACAATTGTTCAATTAGCAAATCACAATATTTTGTTATTTTTTTCTAGCTGTTTCTCTTCAATTCATGCATTACTTGGTAGTGCAATATCAATCCCCCCTATAATACCGTAGTGATGTCACACATGTTGTGGACCAAATATCTGATTGTTTGGATCCAAAAGTTCCACAGGATCTTAACCTGTTCATTTTCAAGAACTTTGTCAACTTGGTGTTCCAGTGATTTTTTTCTGCATTCGAACCTAAACTTCTGGCAAAGCTTCCAATGTGGTGTTGTTGTTATATGGCGTAGTAACAGTACCAGGAGACCACAATGCTATTGCAGAGTAGTAGTTTGGCTACCGTTTACCAGCTCTGTTGTAGGATATGCTCATGTGCTTCCCAAGGTGCACTTCAGAAGGGTGAGCTGGTTTAGCACCAGTAAGAAAGAGAGCTGCTTTTCCTGCAGCAGCATCCTAGGCTCCCTCCTCTCCCTGGAATCGCCTCATAAATGGGCAACACAACCTCAGTGGTTAGGTGTACAGAAACTGAGGCAAGTGACAAGAGCTTACCCCACTACACAGTGCTAGGACTGAAACCATTGGAGCAGAGACCATCTCCAGCTTCATTAAGCCACTGAGCCAGCATGCCTCTTGATCTGGCGCATTGATTTCTTACTTGTTATACTTACTTTTTTTTAAACATAATTAAATATTGGCATCATTTTCTTGTATCCTTTTCTTACAGCGAAGATGCTATGGAGTACTCCAAAGAATTTGTGACTGCAGTTGTGCTAGGCAAAGACCTTGTTCCCAGGCAAGTCAGTTAATTTAGAATACTGTATTTCATTTTTCTTGTATTTATACTAAGCTATAATGCCTTGTCTCAATTCCAGTTAAAATCAGTTTCATTTTACCACTTAACAACCGTTCTTATACTTCTTCCTTGACATTTTTTTCCAGCTATCTACCCATTTTACTGTATCTTTTCCATAAACGCATATTGTACTTTAATGTACCACATACTGTACATTGACATAACCCTTCCTAACCTCTCAGCTGCCTCTATTACTGAAAAAGGTGAAATATGCACAAATATGTAGCACCGCCTTAGTTATTTATGCTGTCATTTATACATTTGTACTTTCTCCCAGGTCACTTCTCCTGAGCCATCTTACATCTGTGAATTATCTCCTGGCTATATCTTCCGTGCCATCTCCCATCTATGCACTTTATCTTGATCTCTGAGTGTTGTCATCTTCCTTCTGTCTAGCATCTTTGTATTATGTGAGCTGTGTCATCTTATAGTTGTGTACAATTTATTGTTTTATGTATATTATCATTCCTTGCTTACCTGAATGTTATTTCATTTCAGATGTGTGCATTGTTACTTGCTATTTTTTTCAGTTTCCTTGTCATTGTAGCTAAAACGCAGTTATGAATCTTTGCACAGTACTTTTTAAGCCACAGAAGCAATCATTCTCAAGTAGTTATTTTTGGAATGTTGACAGTTAAAGACAATGAGTGATGGTGAGCAAGCAACTACACTATAATGGAAGTTGTAGTGAAGACGAGATAGTTTCTGTGCAAAGGGAAAATTGTATAGCAAATCCTCTCAGCAAAAAATTGGCAAACACCACATTGCTATTTTTGACTCTTACAAAAAATGCAGGATATTGGAAGGAAGGAATGGCTACAGAAAAGAAGATTCAACTGACTATCAGTAATAATCACATTTAACATACTTCATTTTCTCAATAGAGGCAGAAATATTAATACCTATATTTGTGATTTCTGTAACACCTGAAATCTGTGAATGAAAAATACTGATGCATATGTTCATAATCTCATAAAGGAAAATCTGTCTATATCTTCTAGGTATCAGTAGTGATCTGTTTCATTTTTTTGCTTAGTTCACCTGTAATGTGAGCTCTAAAATGTCACTCATGTCCTAGAGAGCATAGTAACTCTTCCTGCATATATTTGGTCAACTGTATGTTTTGGATTCCTACTATTAGAATAGTAAGCAAGTGTTATTTGCTAAGCCCTTGAACTGTTGTTTGGTTATTAGTAGCATACAGTATCTAAATATACTGTATGTATTATCTAAATCTTATGGATAATGGATGAAATCCAGGGTGTTGATATACTTTGTCCTTATATCATGGGTAAGTTATATCTGATTAAATCTCTCTTTGCTTTTCTATTTATGATTCTCATAATAGTTAAACCTGCATCATTGCATCTGATACTCTTTATCATTCAGGATTGGCCTCTCACAATTGGAAGGATTTCGCCGGCAACTTCTTGATGTTTTGCAGAGAAGTAATAAACCAAAGGTAAAAAAATTTCAAATCTATCTGAAATGAAAGTAATTGTTACAAAACTGTTCTTTAATCTTGTCTGTTTGTTTGTTTAGGATTTATGCCAGTTGTAATTATCAGGCGCAAGCAACCAGAGCTGCTCATAAATGGCTGAAGCAAGGAACTTTATTGTTCTCTACCTAAATTACAAGAATCTCCCCAGATTCGCTTGCCTTTCCCTGGAAACAACCCAATAAGGTTTTGTGGATCTTGGGGGCAGACACACTTATGCCTTTTGTGGCTGCACAAAAGCTAAGCCCCTGCTTGACCTCCCCACTTCCAGCATAGCTGGCAGTTCCCTAAAAGGGATATATGTTTTTGATATTGGCTGTTAAGAGAACCCCACACTTTGGATATGGTACATACCCAGCTGTAGAATTCTAATCCATAAATTGTTTTCATGTTAAATTATTGGACTATTATTTAAAAATACAGAGTTGATACTGTTTTCATTTTTGTTTATTCATTCATTTATTAAATGTATAGGCTCCCCAAGTCCTTCACAACTTTGGTCAGTGTAAGATGTATGACAGTTTAAAACTGTACAATGTATAATCCTATAGCTTAGTCTGTCATTCTTCTAAAGAGATTTATGTGTAATTCCAAGTGAGAAAAATAAAGTGTCCTAGTAGCTGTAACCATGTGCAAAGCCAACTTTATATACTTTGCAGGAATATGAGGCTTAGTAATACCTAATTACTTAACAGAAGTACAGTTATTTAACTTACTTAACAGGAAGCAGCTGGGAAAGAAACAATGATATTTAAAATCATTCTATGAATTATTGTATTTCTTGCAGGTTTTTTTTAATATGAATTATTTATTTTGACAATCAACAAACATTGTATCAATTTTCTCTAAACATGTAGAGTACATTTCACATTTACTTTCCATTGAATTCCTATTTTTGCTTTTCTAGTTTTAAAAGTATTGGAATTCTTAACTGGACCCATTCTCAAACTGACACATTATTTAAAGATGTGTTCTTTGCATAGTACTTCAGTTGTATTAATACATCATTGAGGGAAGATAGTTTACCATTAAACCTACTTAAGGGTCAGGATGATTTTTAAAGATGAAGGAAATAAAGAATATATATACACATCTTAGCACAGCGTTGTGCTATGTACATATGTATTTATTAGATGTACATCCTGTTTTTTTCTCCAGGAGTTCACAAGAGTCTATATAGCAACCCCTCTTCCAGTATTTTTCACAACAACCCTGAGGTTACATTGGACAGAGAGAAATTGACTGGCCTAAAATTATCTAATGACTTCTGTGATTAAGGGTGGACTTGAACCTGGGTCTCTATAATCCTTATTCATTATTTTAACTACCAAAGCACAGTTTCTCTGGAATAAATCGATAAATCTGGATGCAAGAGTAACAGAACATATGAATTACACAAAAGGTGGTTTCAGTTGTAGTATACTGTATGGATGGATTTCTGCTATTGTATTGATTAACATATTATAGTTGAATGAAGACACACAGTGTTAAGTCTAAGTGGACAAAAATGTTCAGTCTGTCAAGCTGAGACACTGTGGCTTCTGATACACACACACACACTAACTTTAAAGATTAAAACCATGAGAAAAGATATGACTGCTGTTTTCTTTCATATGCTAGCTTTTAATAATGGCCAGTTCATATTCCTTCATTCCTTTTTTCCCCCCCGCCTTGGATAGTGGAGAATCATAGTTGGTGCAACCAAATGCATACCCAAGTCTGAGCTCCCTGAAGAGCCTGAAGGGAACTCAATAACCAGTAACCGCCTCTGGACTCATCCTAGTGACTTAACTATTGCCTTGTCAGCCAGCACACCTCTCTACCCTCCTGGGCACATCATCCATGTGGTTCATAATCATCCTGTTGAACAGTGCTGGTAAGTGGAGGAATATTGACTAGCAAAGTTACCAGGGTTTTTTTAGGATGAAAAATATAGGTCTGTTTTTTCAAAACATCTTAGAACTTTTAATATTGGTGATGCTTATTGATGATGCTGTATATATTTTCATTATTACTTCCCAGGGAATTGTGGTTTTGTTTTCCATGCTCTACACCAGAGCTGTCAAACTCGCAGCCTGTGGGCCGGATGCATCACATACTGGCCATGCCCACGTCCAGTTTAGCAAAAGGGGAAAAAGTCACGATATGTCACATGACGCCACCATGACGATGCGAGTTTGACACCCTGTCACACAACGCAAAATTAAATAATTATCTCTCCTCTTCTCCCACCCCAAATGTAACCAAAAATGTAAAGCTGAATAAAGATAACACCCACCCAAATTGTTTGTAGGTAATGGTACTAGTAATTTCAATTAACTGGAACTTAAAGGTCCTGAAACAAAGGCAATTCACTATCTATTCACAATACAAAGTCAGCTGAGTATCTGCTTTATTAGTTGAAAAATAAGCTATAAAGTTGAATTTCTGAATCAGATGTAATTATAGTTCAGCTAAGAAGTACAAATATGGACATGTTCCTGATGCTTTTTCATTAGTTTTTTAGCTTTGCAGTACAGTTATGCTTAATGTCTACTGACAATCATGTGTCTAAGGAAATACATTGTATAATATTGGTATATAGTTATACAATAAAATGCAGTTTTATGTAATGAAATGGTTTATTAATCATCCTGATTCTTGAATTAAAAAGTTATGTAAGGAAAATGCTGCAGTTGCAAGGCAGAGGATTTGAATGAATTCTTTGTGTTTACTCTGCTTATATCACACAGTAGCTCCATAAAAAGATGAATTAGAAGTGAGGGTTAATGACTGCCTCATGTGATATCTTTTACAGCTGCTGTGATCAGGAAGAACCTACATACTTTGCCATTTGGGGAGACAACAAGGCATTTAATGAAGTGATAATTTCTCCAGCAATGCTACATGAACATCTGCCATATGTAGTAATGGAGGGTCTTAACAAGGTAATAATCATTCAATGATTTTGGGATTGAATGATGAGTGAACAATTATCATGCTGAGTGTCTTGATGAGGAGAACTAATATAGATTCTATGATTCACAGATATAGAACAAGTACAACATAATGTAACACAGTTTTCATGAATGCATCTATATTTATATACTGTAAAACAGACACATGTACACAATGCACTGATGATGTTACCTAGTTTGGGTAATAAAAGGTCTGCAAGAAAACAAGCTCCGAGAGCCTCAAGGACCCATCATATACGTAATCATCCAATTTAACTCATGTTCTGAGAAATGCAAATGCATTACTTTTGTAAAACCAGACCAAGATAAAGTGGTCTGTGCTTACATTTACTTACTTACATCTGCCATAATATCTTGCTGGAAATTACTTTGGAATGCCATTGTTTACTGTAATTGGCAAGGAGACTAGAGCAATTGCCATTTGAGCAACAAGTTTGATGTCTGTTGATTATATTGAGCTGGTACTTTCCCAGAGTATAATAGTTTCTTATCCATCTTGCCATTGGTAAGATCTTAATTATACTACAAATCACATGATCTGTTATGGGCTACTTTAACATGATCTACATTTGTCTTAGCATTTGTTTAACACTACTCGATAGTATAGATTAGAAATGAAAATACAGGAAAGTTGTTATTCACTAATTTACTTTACATAGGTCCTGGAAAATTACAACAAGGGCAAAACAGCTTTGCTTTCTGCAGCCAAAGTGATGGTGAGTCCTACAGAAGTGGACCTCAACCCGGAATTAATCTTCCTGACTCAACCCCTGCCTAGTAGACCTTCTGTACAGATTGGAATTGGAGACATAACAGTGGACAGAAGGAACAGCAGTACTAAGTAAGGATATGGCTCTGATTTTCTAGAAGGGCTTACGAGGGCTGCTGGTGATCTTATTCCTTCCTGCTATCCTGTTGGTGAATATCATAATTTCATAAAGAGTCATGCCTTCTGTATGCACTTCTGTAGCTTGTTCCAGGAAATTATAGTTGTAGTCTTACCTTAGTCTCATATAATTTGTATTCTCCTTTTGCAGGAGTAAGGCTCACTCTGAAATCAGTTTGGAAGGGTTTTATGAAACCAAGCTTCTGTCACCAGTGCAGAAGGATCCTGTGGAGATCCTGCTACTAGATACCAAGGAACGCCTGTCTGTAGAACTGCAGGACCGGCGTGCTCCTCTTGCTACAATGGAGAGCCTATCTGATAATGAATCCATCTATAGCTTTGATTCAAGGCGTTCCTCTGGTTTCCGTAGCATCCGTGGCTCACCCAGTCTCCATGCAGTCATGGAAAAAGATGAAACTCATTGTTTTTATATTGATCCAGCAATTCCTGAGGAGAACCCCTCTCTTAGCTCACGGACAGAACTGCTTGCTGCTGACAGCCTCTCCAAACACTCCCAGGAGACTCAACCTCCTGAGGGCCTGCAGAACAGTGGAGACACCACTCCTCAGCGGCGATGCAGCGATGAAGGCGCGGGTAGTGATACTGATCATATATCCTTTACTCCAGAAGAATTGACCCTCCAAAATGGGAGGCTAAGTGATGCCCCCAGCCCACAAGTGCTGGAGTTTGCGGAGTTTATAGATAGTCTCTTTAACCTGGATAGCAAAAGCAGTTCCTTTCAGGACATTTACTGCATGATGGTATCGGACAGCACCAGTGATTTTGCTGAGCTTCCCAAGTCAGTCAGTGACCAGGAGATCTTGCTAAGAGCACAGTATGAACCCAACTTAGTCCCAAAGCCCCCCAGGTTATTTGCAGGCTCAACAGATCCTTCCTCAGGCATATCTGTTTCCCCTTCTTTCCCTCTGAGTTCTTCTGGAGAGCTTATGGACCTCACTCCTACAGGCATGAGTAGCCAGGAATGCCTCACCACCAACAAAATCCGGACTTCCACTCCCACTGGAAATATGACCAGTCCTGCCAAACAAGAAGACCTTGTGATCTCAGCCCTCTAATATAGGAGAGAAGGTGCAGAATACCTAATCCTATAATAGTGAATCTTGGGACAGCACTTGGAGGAGCTGGTCTCTTGGCAAGTGAGAATGGGTGAAAATGCATGGGGAAGTATAGTTTCCCTTTCTGGGTGCTACACTAATGGCACTACAAAGGATTTCAGCATGAAGGATGCCACATCATGGGTCATGTTCTTTAGTTAGGGAGAAAATCACTGCCTAATGCAGCTTGCTGCTTTTCAGGGTCTCGTTCACTGAAGTTAGATGATTGGTTTCCCTACCTCAGCATATTTCTTTAACAAGAAGGCAGACTCATTGCCTTTCCTGCTGAAATTATGAACATACTGTCCATGGGCTAGATGATTAGAGTAACTGAGGTCTGATAATGCCCAATTGTCATGTCAAAATCAAGGAAATTCTGACATTGGGCTTTATTGCACTAGTGTGTCATGTTTGATCCAAGTACCTGTTTATTGTTGTCATCATGATTTTTTTTATGACATGCTCTCCTGTTTTATAGCCATTGACTGTGTTCCAGAGGAATGCAGCCTCCCGCTCTAAACCCTAACTGGGTGCAGTGAGAATTGGGATGGGGCAACCTGTGCTCCTCCTGTTAGCTCTGTGTTCAGTGATATCTGCTCTTCTTCTAAGAAGAAAGAAAATACGTGTCCTGGAGAGTTGAAGGCCATTTCCATCTTTCATCACCCACTGGAGGGGTGAACAGTCTCTTGGGTCTCACATTGTTGCACAGCTCCCCAAACCACTATGAAATAGAGACAATCTTGCTCTCTAGTATAATTGTCATCTTTATTTGCATGGATTAATTGGTCTAAACTAGCTTTTGTTCTTCAATAAGCTTGCCTATGCCCTGCATTATTCCCCAAGTCCTTGAATATGGAACTATTTTGTTCCCATTTATAATTGCAGTATAATATTGTCTGTCTCTGAATTCAGGAAAAAGAGGGACTTTTACTGCATATTGAAATCTCATGTATGTTTACAGATCTACTAAACATTTGAGAGGTAATCAGGAAATGTCTACTTTTGTGGGGAAAATGTGCTCTCTGCCCTTCCCATTTCTCTATTGACATGGGGTCTATGGAAAAAGTAAGAAGAATTGCTATTACATATCCTTACTAGAAAGTAAGACTGGAATGTTTGCATTAACCCTCTGTGTATGCATCCCAACACCCAACTGAATATGGGCTTATGAATATGAGGTAACTGCACAACAGCAGCTCCTGAAATCACATCTCAGCTATTAATCTGCAGTTTGGTGCTCACAATTACGTTTATGACAACAGGGTGACACTGTGTAAAATTGCAGGGATTTTCCAATGGAGAAATTGGGGATGAAATAGTATTTATGTAGAAGTTAAACATACTTGATCTACATGCATACAATAATCTTGTATTGTACTAAAATATAACTGAATATGACTCTATATGCCACAGCAAATTCTTACCTTCAGACTAGTTCAATATACTGTGTCTGGGTTCTACAAAGTATACTAGACTCATCTCACAGGTCATGAAGTATGTCCTTAGTAAATCCCTTAAGTTTGCAGCTGTAAGCCTCCAAGTAGGCTGTTAAAATAAAGCGGTTTTGAGGAATTTTTTAAGCTCCCATGAATGATTAGTATGCTATGTTATGCTTAGAAGTTGTACATTGTGAAGAAGATTGAGAAGAACTGTACACTTTGTGGTAACAGATAATGTAATCCTGCATATCTACTTGTAAACGGTCTCAGTGGACTCAGTGAGACTTTTTCGCAGGTAAGTGTGCTTAGAATTGCAGTCTTAGTTCTAGGAGGTTGTCTACATTCAAGTTGTTACCTTCTATACTTTAACACTGCATTTATTTGAAATAAGTGCAATTTACTTGAAATAGGTCTGCAGTAAACTCATGTGACTCCCATTTGAGAAAATGCGCTGAATTGGGCTGCAAAATTTGGTTATAAAATAGTATACTTGCATTAATGTAACTGATTTTACAATATGTTGAAACTGGGGCCTTTGATATTTATATGCTCTTAAGTGAGACAGGTTAACTCCTATTTTAAAGTGATTATGATTTGGAATTATACATTTCTACACTTAAAATAGTGTTAATTTAATGATTTAAGGTTATTCCAGTTTGTTTTATAGCTTTGTTTTCAAATGTTCCTCTTTTTCCAAGAATACTTGCATCAGTCAAGAACAATTCTGCCCATCTTCAAGAAAAAAAAATCTGTCTTTTGTACATAGTACAACACAACAGTAGATGTTGTCACTCATTTAGATTACCATAAATATGTGCTACCCTAGGCCTCGGCTAACAAAATGTTGTTCTTCACTAAAGAAATAATGAGAACAATAAATTATAAAATAAATAATAAATAAATAGAAATAATATTGAGCTATTTAAGGTAAATTCACATTTTCAAACATTCGGGTATTCTTTGTGATGAAAGCACAGAACAAATACTTCAATTAAATTTGGAAAAGAAGAGAGATTGCTAAGTTTAAGGTGCAGGTCCTTATAATGAGTTAGACACTCCAGATTGAGTGGCTTAAGGATCTGAGATAACCAATCTAAATTGGGTGGTTTAAATCAATTAATCACATAAAAGCAATGTTTTGTAAATTGAACTACCATATTTTTTGCACTATAAGACACACCTGACCATAAGACACACCTAGGTTTGGAGGAGGAAAACAGATAGGTGTTCTGTCATGTGCCAGCTCTGCCTATTGACTCCTGCACTGCGGAAAAGAGACAGAAGAGGCGGGCAATGACAAAGACAGAAGAGGCGGGGTTCAGCACTGTAAAAGGACCTCACCACGGCGGCACGGCTGCTATTCACCAAAGGACTGGCACCGATGCATAGACATTTCCACCCACTTTTTGGGGGGGAAGTGCATCTTACGGAGCGAAAAATACGATATATTCAGTTATGTTAAGGCTATAATGTCTGGTTTGCAAAATCCAGAGTTGATGTTTCTGTTTTTGCTAATATCGAATGGTTATCTAATGATAGCCCTAGCTAATATATAGAGAATTCTTTAAACATCAAAGCACTTTACAAATTAAAGAATCTTCCCAAGCTAGGTCATGAGAACATCAGCTGGGGAAAAGAGTTTATGTTTGTAATTGAAAGAAGCCTATCTGATGTATTATTTGAGGTACTGTTGTTAAAAAAATACTGATGTTACATCATATAGGCTTTCTTGTTGAAAAGAATTGTTTTAGAGTTAGAGAGTACTGAAAACAATCAGGTAGCTAATGCAGCTTTGCTTGAAGAAGAAATTAATTTATTTTCCTGGTGGTAGATCAAGCTATTGCACTACAATGTCACGTCTGACCTGAAGGCAATTTTATTGTCATTTCTTAGAGGTTGTTATTATTTTTATTTTAAAGTTGTTTGATAGTATCCTTAAGATTTTTCTTGCTCACTTTCTTGCCTGGGGCAGGAAGAGTTTATCTAGCTGAGTCTCAGATTATTTGTATAATTTGGGGATTTTTGTTCAAAAAGAAAAAACACATTGTAGTGACTCATATTTTTCAACTAAGCTTGAGTGGCTATAGTAAAATGGGATTGACTGGGAACATTTAGTTGTGTCAGTTTACAACATTCCATTTGCCTATTATATTCTTATTAATCATATTCTTTTAGCACTAGTTGACTAATATAAATCTAAGTAGTATATAAACATATCCAGCAATATTAATATTCATTTTAACTGGAAATGATCTACAACTGACATAAATTCAGTGGCCTGTTGACTTTCATGCCTAAATGTGGTACTACCTCTTTCATTTCTAGAAAATGCTACTGTTCACATGTATGCTCCCTCTATCTTGCTGAATTGGTTTTCATCATTTTTTCCCCTAGGTCTGAAAAGTGCCACTCTATTTCGTTATAATCTATTATGGTTCTACATTAATAGTTAATAGATCTTGAACGGAAATTATACCATTCAGATGAATGTTTAAAGCAGAGTTGGCCATCTGATTTACACTAGCAAATTAGATTTGTGCACTTTAACAAATGTTAAATGCAAAAGTTCCTTAAATATGCTGATGCTGTTTTGCCAAAGATGCCCTCAAAATCTTTCAGCTGACATGTTATAAATTAGCACAGCTAGGCAATCTGGATCTTTGCACAGCAGAGTGGATTAGGATTATGCCTAATGGACAGAGATTCAAAAAAAAAAAAAGTAAGTGAGGGCTCCAAACTGTCAGTCTCTGAATGTGGCTAAAGAATATATGTGACACATTTTATCAATAGGTCTTTTATTGTGCTTAAATATAAGTGTATAACAAAAAAATTATTTACAATAAAA
>JANHJO010003943.1:9040-46425 GCA_032468235.1 Pseudoxyrhopus heterurus | reverse complement strand
ACAGCACGCGCCAAACACGCGCTGTGCCCGCATCAATTTAGCCCTGAAAATCAGCTGATTTAGCTACAGGTTCAGCTAAATTTAGCTACCAGTTCGGGCTAAATCAGCTGATTTTCGGGCTAAATTGATGTGCGCACAGCACGTGTTTGGTGCACGCTGCGCAGGCATCAATTTAGCCCCGAAAATTAGTTGACTCGAGTATAAGTGCACATTACCTTAGACCTAAATTGCTGATTAGCTTATACTCGGGTCAATAATTTTACCTGGTTTTCCTGGGTAAAATTAGGACCTTGGCTTATACTCAAGTATATACGGTAATCAAATCCCAACGTTAAAGTTTCTTACAGATTCAAGCAAAAAATCAAAAAAGTCATTTCAAAATAGAAACAAAGTTAAAAAAAAATTCTCAAAAATTTCATTTTCCTCAATTTCAGCATCCATTCTTCCATTATAAGTATTTGTGAGTCTTTCTATGTGCATAAAGAAGCTTCACTGTTGTCATACATAAAGACAAATTCAATGTTTTTTCTCAATTTGTCCATCAAACCTAAAAGAAAAGCATTTGGCTTCAATTGAACATTCAATTTGAGATTTCCCTGAATTAAAATACATACACGACTCCAATATTTCTTAGCTTTCTTACATGTCCATCTGAGATGATAAAAAGTACTTTTAGACTGCTTACATTTCCAAAAAGAATTAGACACACCCTTATACATTTGACATGCCTGTTTTTTAACCTTGTCTACCTCAAAGGGATGACAATATGCTCCTTGTTTTCCTGAAGTTACAGTTCTCTGGAGCTAGGAACAGATCAGAAGCTGGTTGACTCTTCCAAGCTGTGAAACCAAACTCAACGGGGGCTGCCCATGGGGCCGGGGGAAGCTGTGTTACCTGGTCTAAGGAGGAGATAAATTCAGCTCCTGGAAAAGTCTATCTCATAAAATCCAGAGCTCTTATATAAAATATAATTGTTCGGTTCATGGTAACAGAAAATGTCAAGGTAACATTGATATAAAGGACTATGATTTTCAATGACTCTTCTAAAGAAATAACAGTTACCAAAGTTTGAAGTTTCTTAACAGAAGAAGTTAATTGGAGATACTCAACTATTTTATCTAATTTCAAATCAACACAGTTTAGAAAGTTATTATCCACATTTAGATGCCATTTTGGTAACATGCAGATGTTGCAATTCTTCCAAACAGAAAACTCATATAGGGTTATTTTCTTCAAATGTTGACACAAACCCCGAAAATCTTAAGTATTACATTTGGCATCTACAGAATCCTGATGTAAAGGTGATTCAGTCAGTTTTAGGAAGATATCAGCCTGTCAAAGAATAGACTAAATGTTGCAAATATCTTATTTATTCTTTCCATTCTCAATTTCTGAGGTGATCAAAAAATAATTGATGATACTGTTAAAAAGGAGGTGATCCTGGTTGTAAATTACATGATTTGTACCACATTCTAATTACAACTATAACAGACAATAAAGTCAGTGAGCTGGTGTCAAAGCGAGCTCTCCTTGCGACGATATAAATGACGACTACGATCAATTCTCTGTGTGATCAGCGTTTATTCAGTCCGTCAAGGAGGACCAGCAACACAAAACCTCCAGGTCTTGTGGAAATAAAATCGGCAACAGCCGATTAACACAAAGTAGTGTGTTTTATACACTTAGGTAATAACCCCCATATCCGGCCCGCCTGTAAGCCTTAGATCCGCAACCTTCACATCCCCGTGACCACACCCCCATCACCAAACTAACCACCCAAAACCCCCAGTTCCGCAAACTCCCCATCAAGCCGACATAGCCAAAGACAGCCCCGCCCACGCAGCAGAGACATGAGAGGTACGGGAGCGGGGTGAGTGTTGACCGTTGTGGTACATCGGGTGTCGAGGCTCGCAGCAGCACGACCAATGAGCCTTGACAGGCGGCTCCCCCTACCAGGCCCCTCCTAAAAGGAAAGGAGAGATTAGCAGTTGTATCAACACCCTTTCTAAGGGCCCAGCTTATCAGGATAGTTTCTATGGAAGAATCTAACCAAACGGTTAGTGTTGACATCGTTCACCAGTATCCAAGACATTTCAGTCACCGGATATTCTTTCCAATGCACTAAATACTGTAACCCATGTCATCGCATTCTTGAGTCTAATATCGCAATTATTTTATATTGTGTCTCTACCACCGGACCAGGTGGATGTTGCAGTGGCTGATCTCCAACCAGTGGTTTCAATAAGCTAACATGAAATACGGGATGTACCTTTCGCATGGTGGTTGGTAGTTCTAACTGAATGGTTACAGAATTTATAACCCATTTTATCCGAAAAGGACCTATGTACTTGGGCCCCAATTTTCTACCAGGTATTTTTAATCGTAAATACTTTGTCGACACGTAAACCTGGCCCACTTTTAAGGGTTTCACGTCTGTCCTATGTTTATTTGCCTGATTTTTATACACTTCTAAGGTATGTTGTAATGCTTGATTTACTGTCTGCCATGTAGTCGGAAACCTTTCGATCCATTCTTTTGGGGACGTGGACATAATGGTGTTAAGTGGTAGTTCTGGTATAGCAGGAAAATCTATCCCATATACTACTTTGAAAGGTGCAAGTCCAGTACTACTATGTGTTGCGCTGTTATAAGCGACCTCTGCAAAAGGAAGCAAATCCACCCAGTCGTTTTGATGATACGACACATAACTACGAAGGAATCTGCTAACCATGGTGGTAGTTCCTTCAGCAGCTCCATTGGTTTGTGGGTGATAGGCTGAACTGAAACCTTGTGAAGACCCAATCAGTTTAACAAAACTGTGCCAAAAACATGAGGTGAATTGTACACCACGATCAGATATTATACGTTTGGGAACTCGATAAATATGACACACGAACAATAAATATGACACACGAACAATCGAGCTAGTTTATGTGCTGAGGGAAGGCCACGACATGGCACAAAATGAGCCTGCTTAGAATACAAATCTATTATAGTCCATATTACTGTCACCCCCTTGCTCTTGGGGAGGTCTACAATGAAATCCATTCCAATCTCCTGCCAAGGTGCTGACGGAGTTGCTACTGACTGCAGGAGTCCGAGGGGTTTTCCTGTTCTCGGCTTAGCAATGGCACACACCAAGCATCCTGCACATATGACTTGACATCTTTATGCATCCTAGGCCACCAAAACTGCCAATTAACCAAGTGTAAGGTTTTTAACAAAACCGAAATGTCCGGCAGACTTGGCATCATGACACTGCTGCAGAATAGTTTGTCGATTATTCTGCGGAACATATATTTTGCTGCCTTTCCACGCCAAACCATCATGTAGAGTAAGCACTGCTTGATTATGCAACCACCATTCATTGGTATGTAAAGACTGCTGAATTGCCTCCTGTATATCCACTGACTCGTGTCCCTTACACCCTAATTGTGGTGGGATGACTGCCTGAACCACATCCTCCCTTTTTGAGTGAAATTGCAGTTTTCGTGACAATGCATCTGCCAGTAAGTTCCGGGCCCCGAGTATATATTTAAGTATGAAATTAAAAAACTAGGACCATCGGACCTGTTTGGGAGACAGGTGTCCCACCTTTTGTAACGCTTTGAGATTTCTGTGGTCTGTCCACACCTTGAATGGGACAGAATACCCTTCCAACAAATGTCTCCAAGTCTCTAAAGCCCATCTAATAGCAAAGGCCTCCTTCTCCCAAATCGCCCATTGCCTCTCTGTGGTGGTGAATTTTTTCTAAGTGTATGCACATGGCCTCAGACTGCCCTCACTGTCTCTTTGGAGTAACACGCCCCCCACTGCCACATCACTCGCATCCGCCTGTACTATAAATTGCGAGTCTGGATCAGGATCCTGTAACACCGGTTCTTTAGCAAAAAGATCTTTTAATTGGTCGAATGCCTGTTGACAAGCCTGACTCCATTGCAGAAGCTGTCCAGGGTGGAGCTTTGCCTTTAAATGTTTTGTTTTTAACAATTCTGTTAAAGGTAATGCTATATGGGCAAAATGGGGTATAAATTGGCGATAAAAATTCGCAAAACCCAAGAAGCTTTGCAATTGCTTCCGGGTTTGCAGGGCTTGCCAGTCCAACACATCTTTTACTTTGTGAGGATCCATCTCTATTCCACCGCCCGATATCCTATACACCACGGTATAAATATTCATTCTTTTAGGTACAAATTTAGCAAAGATCGTTGAATATTTTCCCCCATTGGAAATCGGAGGCAAAACTCCACTCAGAGTTATCACAGAGGCAAAAAGTTAAAATAGAATATATGCTTTATTGCATGTAGAAGATGATCTTGAATTGGGGGGGAAACTATCACCAATCACCCACCTGTCACCTTGGAATACCCACACCAATATTTTAGTGGAATACATGGACTACTCATCAGAGTTGAGTCAAACTATATAACCAAGTCCATGATTTTCCTTCAATACAGTACTTAAGAGATCACTTGCTTTGCTTATCAGCAGAAAATAACTCCCAGTATATTTTATGTCTTTCCCTTTAACCTGGTAGGGGAAAACAGGACTGGGAGAAAAGAACCATACAATAAAGGACAGTAACATTCTCCAACTTAGTGAACTTCAGATCTGTTCCTATTGCTACCACTTTAGCTCTTGAGTAAAACTCATAAAATTGTTCAATTTAATATGTATTTTGACTCTCAGAAGCTTTATATGTTGTTTACATATTTTATGTATCAGTGGATGAAATGATATGAGATATATTGTCAAGAATCTTCATCTTTTATTATTTTTTTCTAAGACTAATTGAACCTAACAGTATACTTCTCTGCAAGATTTTCTGGCATTTATCCTTATTTAACAGAATATGGGAATGCAGCCAACATAGGATGGCGCCTTTGAAAGAGAGAAAACTAAAGACAACGAAGAAATTATAGTCTTTCCTGACTACCATTAGAAATAATGAAACCTAAACAAAAAAACACATTTTGAGGAGGAGGAATAAACATGACCTCTGCAAAAATAAGTTTTGTTTAACCAAATATGAACATCTTTGATAACATCAACAAGCATGTGAACTGACAAGATGCAGTAGATAACATGGGCTGAGGTACTGCTTTGACTAAATGTCCTAAGAATATTGTATCCAAGGAGTAAGAGGACAGACCTTATGATATTATAACCTGGAGCTATAAGGCAAGAATCATTCTTACCAGATTCAATGGAATTAAGGATTTGGCTCCATAAAACCACTACTTTACTCCTCATTTCTTTCTATGGGCAAATGCTTGCTTTCAGGGCTGAGACTAATAGAAATGAACAAAAATGTTTTGCTTCCTCCCTGGTTGCTTGATGGGTGTTTCTTTGATAGACAAGGGAGGGAAAGGGTGAAGGAAAACAATTGTCTTAAGAGAAGGAGTTGGGAAAGGGGAGGGGAGGTTGGAAAAGACTGTTGAGCTTTTACTTTTCAGCTCTGAAATAATAGCTCTATTACTCTCAGAAAAAAACACAGGCCCTCATTTTCTTTTGCCACCTCCCTGGAGAAGAATTTGTCACTGCACAGCTGTGAAAGAGAAAATATAAATATATTTATAAAGATAGATGGATACACACACACACACAGAAGAGAATTTGCCCTTCTGAATTGGTTTGCAGAGCTGGACAAAACCTCATTGTGTACTTTATCTGTCCAGAAGAGAATGGGCCCACAGTCTCATTCTGGCAGGGCCTCTGCCTTTGGTTAACTGTGGTTAGACAACTGTAACTTCATTTAGATATGGTGCTCTCTGTGCGTGTCTATGTGAATGTGAGTATGGTTTGCGTATTATTATTATTGTGTGCACATCTGCAAAAAAACACAAACATAAATCCTCTCCATGTCCTATTCAGAAAAAAAAATAAGGTTGATTGGTTTTAAGAATGGAGGTTAAAAACATAAGCCTGCACCTATTCATTTTAGTCTTTTCCAAGACCTTATGTACAGTATTTGTCTCACTTGCATATTGTGGAGGTCTCTCCCAAAATGAATATTCATAAATGTCATAATATTATTGGATCAATATCTGTTAATTCAGAAATAATTCACTAGACGTTACTTTCTAGTTAGGAAATTTCCTGATTGCTCTGCAGGTACCACTTTGAGATATTTATGCAGAAGTATGAAAGAAATCAGTGAGGTTTTCTGAAACTAAGGGGGGACAAATTTAGCAATGCATCTCATGCCTGGGTTGGCATATCATGCTATGCCCAATTAGTTTAAACTACACTTTGAAAAGTTTTATGTGATGCATGTACCAACTAAGATTGCATGTCATATTATCTCCTATATCAACCGTATGATAACTTCAGAACTGCAATTGGCTACACTGATTCTAATGAATGCAAGTTGTAGTGCAAAAATTAAATTGGGAGTGTCATCCATAGTATGTATCAAAATAAATATACATCTTTAAATCCCTCCCAAGTCCTCCAGTGCTGCCTTATTCTGCCGTGTGAATGTTCCTATGTAGAAGAAGAAATGGCAGAACCTAGAGGTGGAATAAAAAGGGGGATCAGCTTATAAATCCTACATAGCCCACAAGTGAACTAAGTCCAACCTCCCTTAAATGCCATTGACACATATCTAACTCTAAGCAGGGTGCTGACCATTAGTTCAGAAGATTCCTGTGCACAGGTTTTTAGCAATGGGGCAGCTTAATTAAAGCTTCATATTTGCACCTTGTCTTTCGGCACCTGACACCCTGGGAGGGATGTGTGAAAACGTTGGGAGTATATGCCAAGAGTATATACTTTTAGCAGAATCATCCAAGGCAGGAAAATCATCCCAACTGCTCAGCTAAAGCAAGCAGGCAGCCATATAGGGCAGCAGTGGTATAGCAGGAGGTCAGAGGTAGATGATTACTTTTCTAACAATGGCAAAGGTATTATTGTGTGGGACAAATAAATGATAAACCACTCCTGTATTTTTTTTTTTACCAAGAAAAGCATATGAATAAAAAAATCACTGTTGGAAGACCTGAAAAGCCAGTTGATCATCTCTGTTTTCTTAGAATCTTAGTAGATGTCCTGCTTATTTATATGGAACAAGCACTGGAAGTCTATGTACTGTATATTAATGTGCTCAACATTACTATACACATTCTTTGTTTTAATTTTCTGCCGCCGGGTGGGTAGTGTGAATAATTTGATTGGATCCACTTTAATGCAATATTCCTTCAACTCAATACAGCTAGTTCTCAACTTACAACCATTCCTTTAGTGACCATTTGAAGTTACAATGGCACTGAAAAAAAGTGATTTGTGAATGCTTTTCACACTTATGACCATTGCAGCACCTACACAATGTGATCAAAATTGGGGTGCTTGACAACTGGCTCACATTTATGACAGTTGCAGTGTTTCAGGGTGATATGTTCACCTTTTGCAACCTTCTGTAAAGCAAAGTCAATGGGGAAGGCAGATTCACTTAACAACTGGGTCACTAACTTACTAACTGCAGTGATTCATTTAGCAATCATGGCAAGAAAGGTCATAAAGTGGGGCAAAACTCAATTAATAAATGTCTCACTTAACAGCAGAAGTTTTGGGCTTAACAATTGGATTACTAATTTAACACCTGCAGTGATTTACTTAACAAAGTGTGGCAAGAAAAGTCATAAAATGGGGCAAAATTCACTTAACAACAATAGAAATTTTGGCCTCCATTATGGTTGTAAGTCAAGGATTACTTGTATGAGATTTACTGGAGGGCTCCCTGTAATTCCAAGACAGTCTCAACAAGTGCTGATTCATATAAGCATTAGGCAGCTATTTTAAAGGGCTGGACTTTGTTAAAGACAATGCTCGAATTCACTCAGAAATATAGGGCTGCAAATATCCAAAGGATCGCTGGTAGGCAGCAAAGAATTCCTTCTTCCTGGAGGGTCTCCACCCAGATTTTTGCAACCCAGATTTTTTGTAAAACTCTCCGCAATCTGTCTTCAGTAATGCTCCTTCAGTTGTGCACCTGCTGAATTTCTGTCTGGGCTGGTAGATTGGAGCACAGCCGGAAAAGAGAAAAGAGCAACAAAGATGATTTAGAGAGCTGGAGGCTAAACATAACGAAAAATGGTTACAGGAATTGGGGATGTCTAGTCTACTGAAAAGAAGGAGCAGGGTGACATGATGGCGATGTTCCAATATTTGAGGGGGGGTCAACCTATTTTCTAAAGCACCAGAAAGCAAGACGAGAAACAATGGATGGAAACTAATCAGAGAGATAAACAACCAAGAACTAAGGAGAAATTTCCTAAGGGTGAGAGCAATCAACCAGTGGACCGAAGTTGTGGGTGCTCCATCACTGGAGGTTTTGAAGAAGAGACTGGACAGCCACTTGTCTGGAATGGTATAGGGTCTCCTGCTTGAGGGGAGGGTTGGACTAGAAGACCTCCAAGGTCCCTTCCAACACCTGTTATTCTGTTCACCATTACACTAAACGAGTGGCACGGCAAAGCAGGAACGGCTGCGACTCCCAGGTAGCCGTTCGCGTCGTGCCCGCTCTGGCCAGCAGAGAGCAGGAGCAGTGGAGGCGGGAGGAGGCGGAGAGAAAGAGGCGAGGAGGGCGTGAGGGGAGAGACTGGGGCGTCCGCAGAGCCGAAGTTGATTGCCAAGCGGCGGTGGGAGGTTGGGGGGGGGGGGAGGCCGCCGTGAAGTGTCGGCTGGGGGAGCCCGGGAGCCAATCGCCCCCTGAGGGGAGCGTGCCGCTTCTGCTCAGGCGACGGAGGCACGCCCCGGCTCGGGGCCAGAGTCCGGGGAGCTTAGTGCGAAGTCCCAGGGCGAAAAGGGCTCCGGGGCGCGCGCCGCCGGTGTTGCGCGCTCGAGGCGCCCTGGCCGGTGGGGGGATGCCCCTGTGCGGGCTCGGCGACTAGCCCGACCGCTTGGTGCATGGCCCAGCTATGGAGGTGGTGGACGAGACCGAGGCTCTGCAGCGCTTCTTCGAAGGTAAGGCGAGCGCGAAGCCCGGGCACGTTGTTGCGCGGGGCGGGGAGGAGGGCGAAGCCAGCCCGGTTTCTTTCTCCGCTGCTCTTGGATTTGGGGAGGATTAGCGGCACGTGAGGACGGCGGCCCCGCCGCCTCGGATAACGCGCGTCGCCTCGAGCACCGCAGGTGTGTGGTGGGCAAGGTAGAAATTAGTGGTTTCGCGCGAAGGAGGCGGCGGGAAGGGGCTTGAGACTGACATTCGTTCTGGAGCCTCAAACGGCGCCGAAGCAGCCCCAGGAAGGCTCGCTGAGGACGATGTCAGAAGGGGAATCCAGATACTCCCGCAAACTCCGCCTCGCGAGTGGCTTTGAACGGTTCTCTTTCCCTTCCCGCTACTCCTAAGCCCCGCTCGTATCCTCAAAATTGCCCGCCTCGGTTCTTTATTTACTTTCTTTCTGCCACTCCAAGCTCGCCTCGCGTTAGAGTCTGAGAAGGGTCACGTGTTGCGAGCGATCCTGAGCTGGCTTGTTGGTCTTGTTAATAACACTTGGTTCCGTGTCCAAATGGCAGATGAAAGCTTGGAGGGTCACGGCTGAACTATAAGATACGAGTCGCGCAGGTATAAAACCACTGGAAAACAAAAGTTTCCAAAATTCACAATACTTAAATCGGTAATAAACTATAGAGCAGAGTCAAAAGTGGTTGTGTGTTCCTTCCACCATCTTTCTCTAAGTTTCTAGAATCTTTTATTATGTCCTCCTGGTTGCATCTAATTGTTAATAATTGTTAGAGAACCCGTGCCGGAATAGAATCCCACAGTGCAAAGTTACCTTTTACTTTTTCCTGTAATACATAATTGTTGGCAGAAATCCCTTTTGCAGCACATCGATCCTGTATTCATTCTAAAATCCCACAGTCATTCTCAAGTGAGTCTCAGGTCACTTGTCACATGTCAACGTTATCCAGTCCTTACTAGGCTTTGAGAAGTCCCTTAATCTTCTGTAAAAGATTATCTACTAATGAGGATTCCTTTCCTGTCCGCTGTGTGTCCTGTTCAACATGGCAAAGCCCTGCAGGCAGTTTTTCCTAGATGGTTTCCATTTTGTTACCATGACGTCATAATATTCTGTGATGGATATTATTTTTTATTGTAGAACTTTAAATTGGATTGGACCCAATACCCAGAAAAATTCAGAGATTTGATCCTTTCCTCATAGCACATTGTACCTGTTGTGCTGTGGCAAGCCTGTGATCGCCACAGATCATAAATGGACCTTGCAGCCAGTTCTGCCTCTCTGAGATACACAAAAGAATTATATCTGTTTCATTCACATTTTATGCATACTCATAAAATATGAGCAGACATTTTAAAATATTAGTTCTGGGAGCAAAAATAATGAGTCTTGCAGCACCTTCAGTATCAACACACTATTAATACATTATGGCATCAGAATATTAGCTTTTCTGATATTTTAATTTTTTTAATCTTTAAAAAGCCGCTACACTTTGTTTTTACCTTCTGAAAAATATTGTATGAACTTATTCATAAGGAAGACCAGTTATGTGTTATTTGAGTGCTCAATAATTAAATTACCTAATATATGGCAATTTGGTTTTATTTTAATGTACATAGAGGAATATGATTTTATTTTAATATAGCTACAGGAATCTTGATACTTTTGGGGAAATAAGTCAAAATAGGAGGGTCTGAATTTTGTATTGTTTTCCTTATTGAAATTCTCTTACCGACAAATTGCTATTAGCCCCAGAGAGGCAATGCATTATTTCACTCCTTGAAAACTAACAACCCCCTGCAGGGTGATAAACATCCTTATCACTTAATAAAAACTTATCTTGAATGAAGTCAGCATGTTCTTGCTGATTTTTTTTAAGTCTTTCTCTCTTTACGTTACTTTTGTGTTGTGTTTTAAGATTTTCTCTGCTATAGTTCTTATCTTTATTTTCTTCTCAATAGTTCCCAAATTCTCCTGTGATTTTTTTTTTCCTTTGTAAGGTGCTATGAACCATCTTTTCTTAGCAGCACTTTTGTATTTGTGGGTACAGGGAAAATACGACTTATTTCACTGATCTTGATTCCATTTCAGAAATATCGAAAACTAGCACTTCAAATCAAACCACTTTACTGATGAATAAGTAGCAAGGTGTGGGGGAAAGGCATTCCAAAGTGGCATCCTATGTGAATAATTTTTAAGTCATATCCTGCACACTTTAGTTGTGGACTGGCTATATCGCATAATGCATTGATCAAATCCAGGATTTGATAATAGTTTACATTCCTCCTCAATACTTCTTTTCTTGTCAACTTCCTCATGTAGTGATGATGTGGCAAATGAGCTAGAGCAGTTCGTAGAAACGGTAATAAACTGGGAAAAAATTGTTTGCAGATCAAACAAATCACATCTAATTTCTTTCAACATGTTCTTTGTATACAATTATTTGCAACTTATATGTTTTGTATCCAATTGTTTATAACTTAATGTTCTTTGTATACAATTTTTTGCTGCCTATGCTCAAGTGTGGCTTGAGCAGAGGTGCCAAAATATTACAACAAAATTAGTAATGATTAGTTAAAAATGTAGCATAATAATTAACAATATTGTAAGACACCACTTCAATCCATCAAATCCAAATCCAACTCCTTGCCCTCTAATTCAAATCTACTCATACTTGTGTGGTGTAGAATTGCTTAAAAGAATCCCCATATTTGGAATTAGAAGAACATACAAGCCACTGGTTTTGTATTTCTATTTATAATTGAAGAAATACCGGTAGTTATTTCAGATGAGAAACTATCTGGTTTTGAAGCTAAAAAATGATTTTGCCAATTGTTGTGTGCTAATGATGAACACCTTATAGCTAACGTATATAAAATACTGCTGAGATTAAATTTAGGAAGTGAATATGTTAAGCATTGTGTGATTTAATGAGGAAGACATTTTGGCTATAATATACTGTTGGACCAATGGGAAAAATTGTAGACCAATGGTACATTGAATTATAATCTTAAAGAGAATTTTTATAAAATGGTGTACTGGTGGTATTTAACACTAGATGAATTGTCTAAAATTGTTTTGAATATTTGCTGAATTTGTAACTGTAAGGAAGGTGTTTTTTAATCATATGTGTCGGATGTGTGATAAGGCAAAGGAATATTGGGAACAGATCCATATTTTAATTCAGATCCTTGAAATGGACTTACAGTGGAAATCAGAAGGGTTTTTAAGTACTATTGGATAAATAGATGGGAAAAAATTGGAATTTTGTTATCCTATACATTTTCTAAATGCTCAAAAATGGAAAGAAGTATTAATTCCCACAATGGAGGAATGGATTGAAAAGATGGTGAAACTGACAGAGATGGCAAAGTTAACTGCATTAATTAGGGAAGCAAATTTACGTGCTGTGGTTTCCACTTGGAAACTGCTTTTAGACTTTTTGCTCAAAAGAGAAAAAAAATGAAACTTTGATTTTGGGTTTTGACAGTTAAGTAGATCATGATTACAGAAATGGCTAATTTACTATTTTAAATAAGGAAAATGTTGATACTATAACCATACTATCACTGTACTATATATCTTATTGCACTGCTGTTGAACTTCATCAGGTATAAGTTTTTTTTTTCCTGAGATGAAAAAGTAGAAGTTTTGGCATTTTGGCAATCTTATATCTGTCCCACTGTTCTAAGTGTACATTTATACTTGTTTATTTGGAAAGCTAAGTCTTTTCAATTCCTCCTGGCTTACTCCTGAGTATCTGACTACAGTCTTAGTTTTTTGATTAATTTTTTTGGCTCACTTGTTAGTCATATTTGTTTGATGGAGTCTTGTCCAAAGTTAATAACTTTGTCCAAAATTATTAACCTGTACAGTGTGAAAATGAGATAGTTGTTGTTTGTTACTTTTGTAACAAAACAATGACTTTTTTAGCTTCTGCAAGTCATTGTTTTTTTGTATTTTCCCTTAGAGTGTACAAATTTCTAGGTAGGTAGCTTTGGAAAACAAGGTAATTCTGTTTAGTGTATTTTTTTGTTTGGGGATTCTGTTAGATGAGAGTGGAAAGAAATAGTTGTGAAAAAGACACTGTTGATATGGATTATCACCCTGTTTCCATATATTCTTTACTTCCTTGTCTTAATTTCTTTTTATGGGATGTTTCTGATTGTTTTAAAAATAAGAACACTCGAATAATTTCTCATCACCTTTTGATTTGCTATGTACAAAATTTATGATCTAAGTCCAGACTGAGGTGAATTGTGAAATTATTCTGAATTAATTTGGAAGAAAAATATGCACAAATGACAACTCTCAATTAAAATTCAACTTTATACTACTCTTACTCTTCAATTATAATGACCCACCATTTATATTAGCAGATAAAGCAAAAATGTTAAGTTCCAAAATACACCCCCAAAATTTGGTTCCTTTTGTACCTGCAAATTAGAGGTCAGATTTTTAAACCACATCATGGCCTTAAAATTGTGTGGTTTTATAAATAATGACAGGAACAGTTTGCAGTTTTCCATCTGTCGCTATGGATAAAAATTCTAGGATGGGCTTATCCGCAATTAGTTATGGTAGTATAAGAATTGCCTTTCAAGACCGGACAATGTAGCACTCACCCATTACACTGTCATCTTCTCGAACTCTTCCAAGTCGTAATAATGAAAAATTTATCAGTAGGTCCCCTTTATGTATTTCACCCTCCTTTATTTACTGTTTGAGTTTACTCAGTCATTTGATGTCTTTCTATTTAGAAAGACCATGAGCTAGCTGCCTTGCAAATTCTCCTTTCAGTAATTGGACAGACATATTTAAGGCAAATATGGGGAAGCACTCCTGCTCTAAGTGTGATCTGTGAATTGGTGATTTGCTGTAGATCTGATCATCTTGAGTGATATTTAAATTTGAGTTTGCAAGAACAGTTTTCAACTTTAATTAGAATCTGCCATGAATATTTGATTTGCAGAGATTTTTGACTATCTTTTAAAGGAAATTGGGATTACAATCGGAAAAGTAACTACAATCGCTTAAGCAAACGAAGTTGACTAGTTTTTTCCAACATGTAGAGCAAACAAAGATAATTGAATATGTCTATCTCCTTAGTAAGATACAATTTGATTGATATGTTTCCTTTTCTTTGTTCTACTTTGTAAGGCTTTTCTTTGTGGGAGGGATTTGAACGGTGGCTAGATATTGTTAGGAAAAATAGTGGTTATTTGATTCTGTGTTATAGATTACACATCAAGGAGGAGTTGGATTAGGTAATCTACAAGGTCTTTCCAGTTTTGTGATTGTAAGATGATAAATTACTAATTGACTGGTTTTATCCATCTTCTAACATTTCAGTTTGAATACATTATTTATTTGAATTTATTATTTATTTGGCTTTTTAAAAATATAGAGTAAATCCTGTTCTCCACATTCTGGCATGTTATTGTGAGCTCCTTGAAAAGTTGATTTCCCCCTAAATTTTCTAATTCTCTCCAGTATTTATCATGAGGGAATTGCATTGTATGGAATGATGCATTCTTCTGTGCTACAGAAATAACTAATTATGAAAGGAAGAATATATGAATTTAAAAGACATTGATGTCTACAGTACTATTGTTTCCGTAACAATGCCATTGAAATGAGGACAGAATAATCACTTTCTCTGCTGAGAATCTGAGGAAGACAACAAGCTATTGGTCAAAGTAGCTTCTACTTTATCACTTCATGTTTTTGAAGAATCCATATTGCTACAATGGATGAGCTTTCTTTCAATTCTTGGTTATTACTTTTCTATGGGTTTCATCTTCATCAAGACCAGCCAGAGGCTGCGTACAGAAAATATTCTGGTGATTTGAAACTAGTTGCATGTTAATGTACTTATAGGACTTTTTTTTTTAAAAAAAAAGAAAACTTATTTTCATTAATAATGAATTTCTCAAGTTACAATAGGTAGAAATAATTTCCAGGTATTCAGTCAGTTCACAATGATTTGCCTTTTTTACAAGTTCTGAGTTAAGCAGATCTATTCATTCTATATTATTTAATTTTTAAAACATATTTTTTATATCCATGTACCCTTTGCAAACTGGCGATTAAACATTTCTGTTATATATTATGGGAAGCAAATTATTTAGATTGATGGACAAAAAGGTATCTAGTACTTCTTCGAAAGTTTTGGAGAGAATTCTAAATTTTAAATAGAAAAGTCTAATGTGTAACTGTACAATGCACGTAAATTTAAAAATGGGATGGGCAGTGTACAGCTCTCTAAAATTGTTGAATTTCAGTTCCCATAATAAGTGATGACAGACATTGTTGATGAACTACATCTGGAAGATAACACTTGCTGAAGCATTCTGATTTTATTATTCTTGATTTAAAGAAACAAATGGACATTCAAACTTAAGAACTATTTGCAACAAGACGCTTATTAACACTAACATCTCCCCCCCCCATCCTTGAAAGTGATGATATTCAAAGAGAATGGCATTCCTGTATGCTGTTTAAAAGCTAAACATTTGGTAGACCAAATGTTAAGGTAAAGGTTTCTATCAGTTTTCCAGATGTTGCAGCTACTGAATATTTTCAATACTGAATATATTCAATCCCAAAAGCTATAGATTCTGTAAACAAATTCTGCTTCACTTCTGGGATCTGACTAATTTATGAAAGACAAGTGCTGTACTGCTTCCATTTTGTTTTTAATTTCTTTTTATGTTTTTATTACAGAATGTGAATTAAATAAATCCCTGATGTTTTATTCTTACTGAATTGTTGCTAAAAATATTTCTAAACATTAAAGAATAAGTACTAAACACATGTCATAAAACTTTGAATAAATACTCCTGTCCTTTTTGACAAAGAATTTTACAGTTAAGCTTGCTAGAGTTCATTTTCTTCGTCACTCATTGCAAGCGAGCAATGACTTGTCCCAGCAGAAATGGCAAAACAGGATGAAAATGGGAATTGAAAACATGGAAGCCAAGAAATTGCCTGAGCAGTAAATATATTGGAATAGCCTGTAATAGGGTGGAACAGCTCATGTGGCATGTATCTTTGTCTTTTGCTTTTAAGCATGGAGTAAAAAATGAAAAGTTTGTTTCAGATCCTCTGATTTTTGAATTTTCTGTGGAAAACTATTCTTTGTGCGTGTAAGGATATTGAAAGACTATGCTACCCATTGATTCTCCATTGCAAGCTATCAAAAGTTTGGGTTGTATTTGCTAAAGTACTACTTGCTAAAGTACTTTAGAGCCTAAATTCTCTCAGGATGAAAAGAATCACAAAATAAAGTATGTTTGTGAAAGTAAAAAAAAAGTTGTGTGTATTAAAGATTTCATGAAGCAAGTGAGAATATTTTTCCTTTGTCTGCTGTGTTTCGAGAGTGTTTACATAGAGGGTTTGTATTTTATATCAAAGAAAAGTTGGGGAGTATTGGGGGGGAGTGTCAGGGGAGAAGCGTCTGACCCTTGGCTGGCATCTGCTGGTAACCCTACCTTCCTCTCCATCTAACACTCACACAAGGGAAACAGTTACAACAGAGCTTAGCTATTTGGGATCCCGCTTGCTCTCTTCCCTAATTTATGAGATAAGAGCTTGTTAAAGAATGTACGTTGAGAAAGATGTGCAGAGTAGCTTAAAAGGGAGAATAAATGGTGCATGGGGAGTGGGAAGGGTGGCTTGGCAACTCTCTGAAAACTTTAATAGAAATTGGCGGTGGAGGCCGATACTTTAAAAGTGAAAACAAAAGAGACAGAATTGAATTTAAAAAAATCTGAAGTTTATACAAGTAAAAAGTTTAGTTTAAGGTGGTCTAATAAAGATTGAAATTATCTACTTCAAGAAAAAGGAGCTGAGTTGGACACCCAATTGAGTGGCTGAACACTTCATGGCATGACTGCAGAATGTAAAACAGGTAAAATGCTGGGTTGACATGCTGGGCTTTCTTGCTCAGGTGCTCTTCTATACCTTTCCTGTAGTTTCAGCCATGAGGCTCTTAAGAGTCTCTGATACGGATGTACTTTCAGTATGGGTTATGTGACCAAGATGTGAAGGACGAGTACAGTGAGTTTATTGGTAGAGGTAAATGGGTATTTTAATAATAATATTAATTACACCAAACATACCATTTATTTTTACTTTATTTTTATTTATTTGTATCCCACCTTTATTTTTACAAATAACTAAAGGGGGCAAACATATCCACCGTACCTTCCTCCTCCTACTTTCTTCGTCAACAACCTTGTGAGGTAGGTTGGGCTGAGAGAGAGAGCGACTGGCCCAAGGGCCACCCAGCTGGCTTTCATGGCTAAGGCAGGACAAGAGGTAATGGTCTCCTGTTTTCTAGCTTGGTGCCTTAACCACTAGACTGTTTCCCCAGTATCTCAGGAAAGCTTTCATATGATATTTTGATTATGGTATACTATCATCCTGTTCCATTCATGGAATAAGATCGTGTATGTGTAGGGGAGATATTGAAGATGACATCATCTAACCCATGTATCCACACTGCTGTTTTCATCTCTCTCTTTCTCTGATTATCTGTTGTGATATAGATATATTACCCTTCACAGTACGGTGATGAAGATTCTCAGTCATCCATATAGAGTTGTCTGAAAGTTGAGTCATTGTGCAACTGGACTAATTTTTATTGTTGGTTTGAGACGTTTCACTGTTCATCCAAGCAGCTTCATCAGTCAGAGCAAGCCAGTTAGGCAGAGAGTGTTGGAATGTACCAACTCCAGCTAAAACCACCTCAGGTGTTTCCTCCCCAAAGTGCATTGCAATGTCAGTGAATTTATTATTATTATTATTTAAAACTTAAATCTTCAATTTGATTCACAGTCTGGGATTGAACTGTAAAAACTTTACAGTTCAATCCTAACCAAGAACTTAAGAGCTGTTAAGGTAACGTCTGAGTATATAGGGAGTTCTGAGGAAGGTGGATTTTTGCAGTCAGAATATTTGGTTCAAAATTTCCATGTATCTAGGTAGCCCTTTGGGTATTGCTCCAAGGGCTCCTATTACTAGTACAAATTACTACAGCTGTTTGTTTTTTTCCTTCACAATTGCTCAACTTCAATTTGCAAATCACGATATTTCATTATTTTTTCTAGCTGTTTCTCTTCAATTTGTGCACCACTTGGTATTGCAATATCAATGTACTAGACTTTTTTCTTTTCCACAATAGTGATGTCAGACGTGTTCTGGGCCAGATGTCTGTCTGCTTGGATCTGAAAGTTCCACAGGATCTTGACCTGTTCCTCTTCCTCCTCCATGCTAGAAGCCCTTCTTTTGGAAATACTCTAGGGATACTTCTAGTATCCATTTACAGACTTGAAAGACCATTGGAAACAATAGCTTTATATGTTCGTTCTGATAAAATAATATAATTAGAACCATTCTTATTTGACTTTGGCAGGGAAGCTTCAATTTACAAGCCTAAGAGAAGAAAAGGAAACATTTCCTGAATCTCATTATTTCATTCTGATCAGATTTGAAGCAAAGATGTACATAGATTCTGAATTCGACACATCTTTCTCAATTCAGTATTTTGGCTGAATTTAAAGGCTAATATTTTGGCTGTGACATTGTTTACATTGCTGAAAAATTATGCATGTATTTTGAGATTTACTTAATTGAACAGATTAGAATTATTTTTATGTGCATGATTTTCTTTTAAGTCCAGGAAATGCCCATTGATTATAAGATGTCAGTGTGTGCCTTTGAGGGTGATATTCTGGTGCCAGAATGGGAGATAGATCTGGTTAAATATACTGTAATATAGAGGAAGAATCACACATCAAACTAGCAAAAGAAAAAACCCACCCAGCTTCTTTGTTTCATAATTGCTTTGAGGAATATGTCTGCTTTCTTTAAGGTGATTTTAGGAAAGAGTTCGACAAAGCATGAAAGGGAAACTAAGGCAGCGGTTTAGTAACTTTTCAAATCAGTCTTTTTTATCAACCGTGTGTATCTTAAAATGCAGATCAGAAGGATTAAGCTCTTGGAAAGTGCTTCAACTATTACAGTCTGTGACTGTAATAAAGGATTGATTGCTAATAATAAGATCACTCTAGGGCTTGACAAGGAGACTAATTATAACTCTTTGGGGAGTAAAAGTGAGTTGAGGGATTTCTCTAGGTAATGCACAATGCATCTTTTTAAGGGTTCCCAACTCTTAAAACAGACCCGGATTGTCAGTGTCTCTGCTTAACAGCTCAGGTGTCTTTAAATGAACGATGAAGTGACATTGCTTTAGAAGTTTCATTTTCTGCCCTCCAGTCTTCCGATCTTGCTGTATTTTATGGATTGCATCCTGGATTCTGACCCCTTAACTGCCAGCTGTGACTGCAGCTTACATTACAAGTAGCTTTTTGGCTTCTAATTCCCTTGTGAACAATTCTGATCTTTTTGCATCACGAACTAGTGCTGACTATACTGCAACCTAAAGCAACTAATTTTAATGGTCAACGAGCGGGGCCCATTAATGCATACAGTGTTCACTCTTGTTGCCTGTGACCACACTTTACTTATACCCCATTTCCTCGGAACCTGTTGAACAAATCATTTTATTTCTACCATTAGCATTAGGTGTTGAAACCTGCCACTGATCTCTTGAACAGGATTCAAGTGATCACAGTACAGGCTGTCCTCCATTTACAACCATTCGTTTAGTGAGCATTCAAAGTTACAATGGCACTGAAAAAAAAGTGACTTGTGACCAGTTTTTCGCACTTCAGATTGTTCACATGATCAAAATTTGGGCATTTGGCAGCTGGCATATATTTATGATAGTTGCGAGTGTCCCGGGGTCGTGTGATCATTTGTAACCTTCTCAGTCAGCTTCTGACAAGCTAAATCCATGAGGGAAGTCAGATTCGCTTAATGACCGCATGATTCACTTAACAACGGCAGCGATTCACTTAACATATGTGGCAAAACGTTTGTAAAATCGAGCAAAACATAGTTAACAACTGCTTTGCTTAGCAAAAGAAATGTTGGACTCAGTTGTGGTCGTAACTCCAGGACTGCCTGTACTGAAAATTTGTCTCACCCGTGTCTACTGATAACCAGTGGTATGAATCAGTACAGGATCATTTGTGAGTTTATGTACTACAGAAGATTGATGTAAAAAAACTGACACAAAGGTCCTATTTCTGTGCAACACTGTTAGATTCTTTTTGGTTAAATGCTTCTTTCAGTCTCAAGGCCATTAACTCTTCATTTAGGAGGAATGTAATTAGGGAATGTCAAATTGCTCAGCTTTCAATTTCCAAACATTAGAGGTGCTCAAAAGTTGTGGCATGCCTTGCGGGTTGTAAAGATATTTTGGTTACTTTAATATAATTTAGATGTGCTTGGTAACTAACTACATAAATATAACTTTTTAACATGTTGTTTCTTTCATTTGTACTATTTCAGAGCAGAGGATTTAACAATTCATTTCTGTGATGCACTGTTGACAGATCCCATCTTCATTTGACCTTAGAAAGAGAAGAAAAATCCCCACTTTAGTCTGTTCTTATGATTTGTTCCTTTGTACAAGTTTTTAGGGCTAAGATTGTAAGCCATAGCAGCAGGTTGGCTGAGCTCTGGGCATTTTGCTTATTTTATTTATGTCCAGTGATACTTCTCAGTGGGTTCAAAATTCCTCCACAGATACAGTAGTAGAGTATGTGGATAAGAACTTTTGTTTTACTGAACTTTTATTGAAATGCCGCAAGAATTTTGGGACTTACGTCCCTACTGTGAGACTTTAGTGGCATGTAGGATGGTCTCTTATTTTTAGTTCTGGCTGGTGATTTATCAGCAAGTTAAGAAGCTTCCTGCAAATACTTTGTTTATATGGGAATTCTGTGACAGAGGGGTCTTGTGGAACCTGGTACAGTACAAGCACATGACTGCTTCTTCTCAATAATCCCTTTGCAACCCAAATCCCAGTATGTGCCTAATCAGAATGGGATGCTGTCGGGAGGTGGAAGTCTCCCTCCCTGACAGCCTTCCTCCTTGCCTCTTAAATAAGAAATAGAAAAACTTAAGAGGCAGTGACTAGATCAGGTCAGAGAAGCAAAACAATCTAAGGTGATGCTAGAGCGGGATATCAATTCATAGTTGGTGTGAGACTTGGAAGTTGCCACAGTCAAGATGCACTGGGTCCGAACAGGTAAGTAAAAGCAGCATATAGCACTTCTCTGGTGAAGCAGCAAGGGTGATTGACTGGCTCTATTTCATTTCTGGTGACTTACTGGTGAATTGGTATGTAGGAGAAAGGAAGGCATAACAGAGGCCTCCATCCAGTATCTAAATTCTCAGAAGACTTAAGAGCAGTTCTTTTAATAAGAGGTGAAAGACTGGGCCTTCTAAGCCAAAGCTGCATGGTGGTGTGTATATGCAAGTGGTCAATGCTAGATTTGGAAGGACAGCAAACTATTCTTGGGATTCATCGTGCAGGTGTATTAATTACAAAAATATAGGATTGCATAGAGAGAGGCATTGAATACATTATTGATTCTTAATTAGATCTTTCCGTCTCTTTGTTTACTCATGATTGTGAATTTCTGATGATTCATTCCCATTGATTTCCTCAGTGTGATTCAGTGAGCAATCCTAGAAGTTGCTTTTTTATTTCTCAAACTTCCTGCCACAACGGAAACCATTACTGCATCTATTTGTCTGATCCTACTCAGTTCAGAGTAATGCAATATCACACATCAAGTTTACATGAGATACTACTCAATTCAATTGATCTCAGGGTTGCAATTCATTAATTGTGACTTCTCCCCAGAAACACTTTGTTATTTTCCCTGGATCTGTTGCTCTTAAATGTCCCTAGACCTTAATGCATTGGTCTTAAATTGGAGAATCTTCTGATAAGGGTAGAGGAATTCTAGGCCTCTCTATAACAGTATGTGACTCCTCTAATGTTAGGTATCTAAATCATCTAATCACAAACAGAATTTGCTCAAATATATGTTCTGTTTCCAACATATTTGTTAGAAACAAATCAAGGCTGCATTTGACCCTCATGTCTAATTTCTGTATCTACTTTTGAGGCAAGGTGAATATGACCCAATTCATGCGAACACTGTTGCATAACAGCCAAGGGAAAACATAGAACATGTGCAATGTAAAATAGAAAGTACAAAAAAATGTCTCATCTAGCTTAGTGTTGTCTACATAGAATGGCCACTTTCTGGAGTTTCAGATGAGAACCTTTCTTGTCCCTTCCTGGATTGTTGTGAGGATAAAATAAGGAGTTACACATTTTTGCACTCCTTAGAAATAGATGGGATATAAATGAAAGCAAGAAGTACATGGGACTGGATTCAAATCTTATATGTAATGACTCTTACAGTATAGTATCCAGTTGCGTCACTATTTTTAGTACAGGAAAAGGGAAATTTTGTAGCTCAATGAGTGAGCGTAAGCATTTGCAACTCCTGGAACAGGTTGTAAATTTGATGATAGATTGTCATGATTTTGAGCAACATGAATTTTTGCTTAAGTTGGGGATTTCAACTAATTTTAAGGATAGGGATGGGAGGACAAAGCTCCCATTTTTTCAGGCAAAAAAAAAATCTCATCTACCTTTAAAACCGCTCAAATCTAGCAAAAAATAACTATCATGCCCCTTACAGTGATATTACCTTACCAACAAAAGGATTTCTCTAATCTGCTGGCAGGATGTAAGATGCTGCTTTTGATCCAAAAGGGGTTCTTATTTGTGTTGCATTATCCAAGAGGCAATTGCTTGTGTAGTTCTTTTTATTAATATTATGATGTTGCAATATTCCATCACTTATAAAGAAAATTACTACAACTGTATACTTGAAGTTTGACTTTTTCAGTGGATGCAGTCTTAGATTCCTAGGAGACTAGCTTTGCACCTCTTTCTTACAATCCTCTGAACATGAACTGGCCATATGAAGTTATAAGTAGCGGATTTCTGCTCAATGGATACAGCTAGAATATGTTGTGCAAATAAGCTGAGAAAACAATTCCCTTTCCTTCCCTTTTATTATTTCAGAAAGAGTAGATTCAAATTCTAGCATAAACAGATGCAAATAACTATTGTAGATGTGTGTTTCAGTTACATGATAAATGCTGATTCTTTTGAGGAGCAAGAGTGAAACAATTGATTTACAGTTGGTGCATGTTTTGGTGTAGGTGTTCTGTGACCATAAGCACTTGGTTTATCAATAACTGATGTCAAATATACTTGAGTATCTATCTTTTGCATGTCTCTGTCATATTCTGGGTACTCTACAGTACCAACAACTCATGCCAAGATAGATTATGGGAGACCAAATAAGGTGAAAAGCCTCTTTGGAATGTCCTCCTAAGATTTGGATTTTTTTTAAAAAAGGCCAACACAGTTTTTATTTACTCCAATGTAAAAACAATACAGCAAAACATCAATGATTCTTAAGCTGCATTACACACTATGTAGAGGCTATCTTTTACTATTAAGCTTCTTTATGCCTTCCTGTAGCCTTCTTCGTGTGTCTGAGGGAACCTGTGAATGGGAACCTGTGAATACTTTTTGGGATCCCTGCTTCAATTCGTTGTAGAATTAATAGAAATTAAAGCTTAACGTGTCTGGAGGCACCCAGGTTGAGGAAGGGAATCTGAGCTAGCACAATCACAGTAACTGCAGAAAATTGAAACATGCATGGCCATATTTGATCCGGTAGTGTTAGCATCATCAACCAATTCAGAAGTCAGAGTTATTAAATAGGGTTTATCATAAAAAACAAAGCAACAACCACAAACCAAAACTGCTACTCTGTAGATAGGAAAGTTGCCAGCATGGACACATACAGTACTGGTCAATTTTGATTAGTAGCAATTTAGAGCATCGTGACCTTGGATGGGAAACATCCTTAGTCCTTTCTGAGATTGAATTTAATTTATTAGATTTGTTATGGATGCCCACTCAGAACCTTTGATGTGTAGAGCAACTGCGTTGGGATGCACACCTGTGACTCCTCCCTTAGCAATCCAGATTAATTAGCACCAAAAGCTAAATTTCTGCAATTTATTTTAATAGTGTGATTTAAATATATCCACATACACGGTTATTTTGCACACAAAAGCTTTTAATAATTATGCAGTGAATCTGGCTCTTTTCCCGTTAAAGAAGGCGGCATCCTTTTTCTTCAGTCCTCCCTGACTTACTCATATTTAATAAGAACAGAATTGAAAGGCTGCTCCCAGGAACTGTTAAAACAAACACAGCATGCAGCCATAGCATTTTCTTTATGTTATTGGATTGAATAGAAGTGGTTGAACCCGGCACAATGAACATTCTTGTATACCTTCATTGTATTTCAAATCTATCTGAATGCGCATTCCTTAGGAAGCTGTGTGTGCAACACTCCTTTGCAGTTGCACTTTGAACAATGAGATTGATAATAATAGAAACACTATATTTGAGGTTGCTTGTAGATCATCCTGATAAGGTTTAGTAAGGTGTGATAACTCTGGGATAGGGATGAAAATTTACACCTGTAAGATTCTTCTTCGTAAACAGAGATTCCACAGAGTCATATTAAAAGCAGTCATTGTTTTTTCTTCCCTTTTGAACAGGATCGACGCTATGAGCATTTATTGATCAGTGTATCTGAACGCCCCAAGCATCGCACTTTTAGAACTGCCTTTGCTTTTTAATAAATGTCAGCTTTATTGGAAAGTTTCACTGCTTTTTTTTTTCTTGGTAGTTGAAATAATTCTTGTGAGCTTCTGCAGTTAAAAGGATTCTGGGTAAATTATTGCTTCCCTACAAAGATGATGTGGATTGGCTGAGTCCTTGCCCTTGGACTTTGTGCTCTCTTTGATAAGAACCCCAATGAGTTATATGAAGCTGAGAAATTATTAACTTCGTGTGTATGTGCCAGAGAACAGAGGGAGAAAGGAGTGGCTCTCCTGAGACAAAAATTGTATCCTAATGCCACACTAATATGCTGTTACTTATAACTGAATGTAGCGCCATCAACCCTCCCTCCTCTGGTGGAATTTCACATCTTGTTCTCTAATACTTTGCCTCTTTTTGCTTAGTTTCTGGAGAATATTGTGCAGATCCCACAACAAGATGGCTGCACTAGATAAGGGGTGAAGGCCACAGGAGAACAGCAGGTGCCTGGAAAAATATGTTTTTCACACTTACTTTACATGTCTTAGGTAGAGCTATGCCTGTGGCTGCTTATCGTTCATGTGCTGAATTTTTTAGTCGCTTCGACCAGTTGCTTTGGTTACTGTAATGTCTGAACAAGATTCTATGACTGGTTACCGTAACCTATCACAAGGAAAGGGGTGTTACATGCCATACTAAACAAAACATACAACCCAGTTACCATGTTAGCTTTATATATAAGAAAGCAGTCTTAATCAGCTTTCTGCAGTTTTCTTACCGCATTGTCATCTACTTGATGTCAGCTGCCATTATGTCCCATCACCAAAACTCAAAAGAATAGCACTTAGATCAAGGACATCTTTGTTCTTTCCTGAAGTATTTTCCTGGTCCTGCTGGCACCTCCTTTTTTTGGATGGGGTCAAGCCTCTCTAATATTTTAAACCCACTTCGCACAGCAATTTACTGCAGCATAATAAGGCACAGTTTTAAAGCTATTCAACTTTCCCTGGATTTTTGCCAAATTTGAAGGGAATCCATTCAAATCGGTCTCCAGAGATTTTGTTGTTGTTGTTGTTGTTGTTGTTGTTGTTGTTGTTTTAAGTGTCCATTATACTTAACTGGAGAACATTCTCCATGTTTGCAGCTACCGCAAATGGAGAGAGGCAGCTGATGAAAGATAAGCAAAGGCAGTGACTTACCGGTATATTGCTAGACTAGCTTGGCCCACACATCATACATGCATAGCTGAATACAAAATTGTTATGTTGGAATGTCTTTGTGCTCCCATTCTTTTGTCCTGTGTGTTGACTATGTTAACTTTGTCTTGTCTTTACAGCAGTGAATCCAGGTTTATACAAATGTACCTTTCATGGCATCTATACTAATTCCATGTTTATATTAGTATTAGTATATACAGTATTTCTAAATACATACACATATAAACATGTATTATAAATGCTTGTAAGTAAGCTGCCAGGTTAGTCAGCTTACGGGCAGCAGTGATCTGCAGTGAAATCCTCGTTATAAACAAGATTGTGAACCATTCATTTATTGTACTAAATTTTATTAAATTTCGTGAATTACAAATGTTGGGGAGCCTTTTATATCAAACACCATTTGGTGCATTTTCAGAAGAACAAGGAAATGTGCTTTCATGAAGAAGTGATACCCTCTCTCCTAGAATTGTAACATGAAGCCTCCTCATATTGGCTGCTTATCTCACTGAACTTTGCCTGATACACAGTCAGTGTCATGGCTTAAAATGGCAGGAGAAAATTCTTCAGTGAATAACATGGAGCCTTTGTGTCAGTAGCTCTAAAACACCAGTTCTAAATGAATGGATATATTTAGTTTGTTACCTTTGTTATGTATGGTATGTGTTAAAAAAAGACATTTGTTGCTGTATAATTTAAAACTACGCTACCTCCGAGTTTTAAAAATCCTAATTCCTACAAATCTAGTGAGCACATTTTCATATTTTTTTCTTTTCTTTTGCAAAGACATCGACTGTCAGGGCTTATGGAGGTAAATGGATGGATAAGTCATAGGGGAGAAGAGAGAGCCTTGCTCTTTATCCTGTTTTCATGGGATCCAGGCACACTTGAGTTCATTGAACTGCCCGATTCAGATCTAGTCTAAGGGTGGAGAATATATAGCTCACAGTGACATTAATGAGCAAATACAGCTAATAGGGTTTACATGTTAAAGCGAATTCAAATTACTGTATATACTCGAGTATAAGCCGACTCGAGTATAAGCCGAGGTCCAAATTTTGCCCAGGAAAACTGGGTAAAATTATTGACCCGAATATAAGCCAGATCAGCAATTTAGGCTGATTTGGCTTATACTGATCATCTAAGGTGATGCGCGCGCTGTGCGCACATCAATTTAACCCCAAAAATGAGCCAATTTAGCTAAATTTAGCTACCGGTTCAGGAGAACCAGTAGAAATTGAAGCGGATGCAGCATGCGCTTCACGTGCATCAATTTGGGCCCAAAATGGGCCGATTTAGCTACCGGTTCGCCCGAACCGGTAGCTAAATTTAGCTGCACACGCATCAATTTAGCCCTGAAAATTAGTTGACTCGAGTATAAGCCGAGGGTGGGTTTTTTCAGCCCTTTTTGAGGGCTGAAAAACTCAGCTTATACTCGAGTATAGATGGTACATTTTTTTCCATTGGAAAATGAGTAAATATTGCAAGGCTATGATTTATGCTTTTCTTATACATGGTTTAAAGAGGCATTGAATGCTGTTGGTGTGCCTTAAGGGCTGTGTATGCTTAGTGGAGAAAATATCTGGGGGGGAAAAGTACTCCTTAATTTTGTATCAGAATTGCACATTTCCCATTTTTTGCAGCCAGACTTGCAGGTAAGGAGGCATTTCTGCGATAATGTCCCAATAGCCATAGGGAGATCCTAATGTGAAAGGAACAACTCCAAAATCAGAGGGAAAATTCAAAATTGGTGTCTTTGCCTTATCTCCCTGTAGACCTCTGAAACAGTCTCATTCCAAAGGTGAGAATTTCTAACCTGAGGAAGCTCGCAAATGGGCTCTAGCAAGGATAGGCCTGAGTGCTGCTTCTCTGGCTCTGTCTAGTTCTTTTTAATGCTCATTTATGGAATCCTATGTGCTCTCTAAGCTTGGTTATTTGCTTGCAGATGTTTTATAACCCAACTAGGTAACACCTTCCATGCTAGTGAGTGTGGGGTTTGCTCCCTGTTTATATATTGTGGTTATTTAGTGCTGGTTTAATATTTAGAGCAGCTCCAGAGTTCGTCTAAATCAGTGTTTTTCAAAGCTGGCAACTTTTTTGTGGATTTCAGTTCCCAGAATTCCCCAGCCAGCATTCTCCCATAATTCTGGAAGTTGAAGCCCAAAATCTTAAAATTGCCAACTTTGAAAAACACTGGTATAAATTCAGTTGTTTCTAGTGCGTACAATTTGAGTTATTCCTTCACAAAAAGAGCAAAGATTGAGAATACAGGTAGTCCTTGACTCATGACCACAATTAAGCCCAAAATGTCTGTTGTTAAGTGAGACATTTATTAAGTGAGTTTTGCCCTACTTTAAGACCTTTCTTGCCACGGTTATTAAGTGAATCACTGCAGTTGGTAAGTTAGTAACCCGGTTGTTAAGTGAATCTGGCTTCCCCCATTGACTTTGCTTGTCAGAAGGTTGTAAAAGTTGGTCACATGATCTTGAGACATCAACGTTCATAAATATGAACCAGTTGCCAAGCATCTGAATTTTGATCACGTGACCATGGGGATGCTGCAAAGGTCGTAACTGTGAAAAACAGTCATAAGTCACATTTTTCAGTGCTGTTGTAACTTTGAATGGTCAGTAAATGAACTGTTATAAGTCAAGGAATACCTGTACAACTCCTTCCTGATTTCTAGCAGCAAGTCTCTTACTGACAGCATGTTTGAAGATACTAGAGGACTTCTGACAGATTTTCTCTATTAATCAATTTCTTAAAGAATGCATGATGGAGTGAGGGGGAAAAACTGGATAATATTGGATACTTCCAATTCTGTAACTTCCATTTCACACTAAACTTCCATTTCAAACTTTATATGCCTTATATCAAGTAAGACAGCAAGAGTATCTGAAATTGATATGAAAGCTGTATCCTTATTTTGTTTTAGTCTAATGGAGTTATAAAAAATAGATGGAAGACCATTTTAAATAATGAAAAAGCAATTTCAATTACCAGTTTAAATTACATTTCTTTTATGTAATTTATGTAGTTTCTTCACTGACCTAATTATAACGTATTATTTGCATGGTTGCTATATTTCAAATGTGTTCATATACTGTCTTTATTGTACAAAATTGCATCTGGTCAAAACAGTAGGATTAGGAATTAACAGGATTTTACTGCAAGATATCATACAGTATTATCTTGTATTGTTCATATTTTATATATGTATTTGTTGATAAACTAGTGACTATTGAAAAGTATAAAAGAATAAGGTAGATATTTCTTATTTTTAATTTGTATTCTTTTTTTAAATTAAATATTGTTTTGCCACAAAAATTAAAGATATTAAATAATTTGAAAAAGAAAAAAATGAATTAACAGACCTTTGCCTTACACATTCTGTTCTCCATGTAAACAAGATCACTTATTTCAAAATGAACTGTCTAGAATATTTCTGGCAGTAAGGGCTGGTAAAGTTGGTGAGTCAAATGTTCCCTCAGGAGGTGGAAAACAAATGTAATTTATGTCCTAACAAAGTCTTCTTATGTATTCAGTACCTCTCAGACTGATATATAGTATTTAAAAAATTACGGTAACTTTGAAATTTTCATTTTAAAACAATTTCCTATAACTGTCTATGTGTGTGTATTCTTTATTTACTGTATTTCTATTTCCAGGCTTACTGTTAGCTTTTCCAAAGATTTGTTGTAAACTTGCTATAGAAATGAAAACTGAAATCCTTTGCAATACTTCTGTTCCTTTAAACTTAAAAGTGGCTTATCTGATCGTTTTATTTCTGTCATTGGGGTGGTGTAGGGTTTTTTAACGGTTATATTATATGATGGATTTTTAAAAAAATATGTTGTTGAGTCACTTATGTATGAGCTGGGCAGCTATATAAATTTGTTTAATAAATAAACTAAATAAAACTCACTGCAATCATTTTCTTAATAAACACAGACATGCATAATTATGATACAAGTAATTCGTACATGGGATTGAGATACAAACTTTTGTGATTTGTGGCAAAGTCTGCACAGCTTGTTAAAATGTATTTTACACTTGTTAATTCAATATATTTCAAAGTGTACAAAGAAATGTAATAATGTAGAGGAGCATGCGGTAATAATAAAATAATAGCTGGGAAGTGCCTGAAGGTCATGTATGGGAGGATGGATTCCAAGCTTGCAAAATCATCCTTGCTTTTTCCTCTTAAGATCCATCAGTTGGAGCCAGGTACAAATGACTGTAAAGAATGATGTGTACACAGATTTGATCTGGATGCTGAACTGGAGCTGAGCTTGCAGCCCTTTGATGCATTTGTTATGGAGAAACTTTTTGATCAATGGTTAAAACTACCGAAAATCAAAAATCCTTGCTGGTCTACTTCAAATTACTTATCTTTGGCTTGTCTCTCAGTGATGTATTCCAGCCCAGTTGCTGCTCAGTAGCAATCTGAAATGTGACATCTCTGAATATGACTTCTAAGATTTCTTGTAAGCCCCTCAAAGTGAGCCTGTCCAAATTGGGGTGTTCTTTTGTCAAACTGCTGTTATCCTGAACATGTTTCTCTTAATAGTCATTAAAGTTGGATTCCACATTTCCAATCTTTAGCATAATAGCCCTTCAGATATTTGAAGCACATTATCATATCTTTTGTAAGCAACAACTCTTTAAGGTGTCCCAGATATCCTGATTGAACTGGAAAAAGCAAACCATGCTGATTTTGTACTAAACAGATTTAGAATGTAATCTGCTCTGCAGAAATGGTTATTTGACATTTTCTGTAGTACATATGAAATCATGCTTATAGTCTCAAACAATTTTTAGAAATCAAGGGAAATGAATAATATCTGTTAACTTTATAATAGGTGATTAGTCTTATTTGAAAAAACATTTTGCATAAACTAAGAATACAACATTTTATAAATTAAGTTTAAATGGCATGGATAAAATATGAAGGATAATCAGTTGCATAATCATTAAGTAATTTTTAATTACTTAAAATATTAAGCAATACATTTACGAGATGTTCTCTTGTAATGAAAGCTTTAATAACATTTTTAATAAATAGATTTGAAGATCGTTTGTTTTCCTTAAAGATTCATAAGAAATATAGAGTACACAACAAATAGACATATACTATGCAATATTTATATATACATGGATAAATATAAATAGGTTTATAAATACATAAACATTTAAACACTGGATGATATTCAATGTTCATAGTCTCACTTAAATATTTAACAGAAGACTTACAATATTGAGGAAATTATAATTATTTGAATAGTTTTAATATATTATATATGAGCAAGCAACAGATGCTTTGGGTAGAAAATAGACTTTTTCAAGTAGCTTTAAAGATAACATTTAAAAAAAGACTTATCCTATACTGTACTAGGATATTGAAAAACATTATGAAGTGTTACTATTTAAATAGGAAATCATCAATGAAAGTAATAAACTTATAAAGTGGAATCCTGTAAATAACTTTATTTTTCAGTTACACATGTCTTTATACAAAATTAGTCCATTGATTCATATAATAAACTATTGTCCGCATCATTGGCAGTGTTTTTTCAGATTTCAGCTAGCTCCCTATCTAAAGATGCTGGAGATTAAACTGGGACCATTTTAAAAATATAAGAAACAAAAGATGAAAAAATTGATTATTTCATGCTTCTAAATTTATTTAATTAGAGCATTAAATTAAAGGTAACATGGATGAAACTACATTTAAAGACAAAATTAAAGGCAGCATAGGTGAAAGTACAGTTAAAGACGGGAGGTCAATTATGTATCTAACTAAAAGTACAGCAAAACTATTAAATAACATTAATTAACCAATAAGGTAAGATGTACGAAAAGAACCACACATCTATATAAGCATTCTAGAAAGCATGATGGCAAGCAACTATTATAGGAAGAAAAAATATTTAAACTTGATTATCCCTTTAAAAAAGCATTTCCATATGAGAAATAACTTGGTTTTCCCCTTTAAGCTTGAAAAAACAGAGTTCCTTTTTTTCCTTGTAAAAATAGTATTGCACTCACATTCAACAAACCAATACAGAATTATATAAGAAATAGTGATGAATTTTATGTATACTTGTATTGGGTTTTGGGAAGTCAAGGTGGGGGGGGAATTGTAAAACTAATAAAAAGACTTAAAAAAACAAACCAATACAGTCTGTGGTAAAAGAGAAATAATACAATGAAGCTTACTAGATGGTTGTATGACAGCAATGAAATATACTATTCTTTGTTGTGCCCCAATTCTGTTTTTTTACTTGTTTTTATCTTGCTTTTTAAAGGAATTGTATTGAAGCACATATTCTTCTCTTTTGATAAAGAAGATGTATGTTTATCACAAGGTGGCTAATCCCCCATTTCCTTGTGGATTGACATGATTAAATGTCTTCCAACTTAGACGCTCCTGCCTGTGGTCTGTGTCCTTAGAAGATGAATGACAATTCCAGAACCATGGACAGCATTCTGTCCTTCAAAGAGCTTTCGGAATATAACTTTTACTTATAGAATATAGAAATGACACTTCATATCTCAATCTGAATGTTTTCTACCTAAATACTAACAGTTTAACCCTAATTGGTTAAATAGTCCATCTAGTTTCTATTGAAATTATTGTTTTTACTCTTCTTCACACATGACGGGTTACAAATTAATCTCAGCCAGCATACATGAATTGTAACAGTCAATTTGTTTTTTAGTATTAAAATATTTGTCTAATCATAATTTCCACACTATTGGAAAAAATAAATCATATCCCTATAATTAACATATGAACACTTTAAAAAATATTCCTCTCCGTTATCCTAAAGAATTATTTGGATAGGTTAAACATGCCAACACTTCACAATTCATCTTCATGGAATGGGTCTTGATTTCCTCAGGACTCCTTTTTGCATTCATCTTCTAAATAGACATGTAGACCATTAGGAGGAATAAATCTTTCTGCACTTTTCCTATATGTCTGTCTGTCTATCCTCCATCTCTCTGTCTCTCTGTCTCTCTATGGCCATGTATAGACCTCCCCTCAATTAAAAAAATATCAAAGCTATTTTCAGTAAGCAAAACAATTAATAAGCAAAATAATAAATTTACTATATATTAAAATATAAATTGTTTTTCTCCCATGCAACTTTAAGATGGGTGGACTCCAGGTCCCAGAATTGCACAGCATGGTGAGAAATACTGGTATAAAATATAATAAAACACCAAGCACACCATGTTGGACAGGATATTCCAAAGTTGGATAACTATCATTAGAAAAGCCTGCTTCTGCCTCCCATCTATAACACTGATTCAGTAATTCCATTCCTCAGTTAGATCTGATGAAAAGGAGAAAGAGCTGGGTGTCATCAATATACTGATGAAATTTAACTAGAATGCTTCCACTAAGTGATTTTAATGGGGGGGGGGATAAAATTGACCTTTGTAGAACCACAATATAAATGCCATTGAAATGATCAAAAAACCCTCCATCTCTTCTAGAGATGGCCACCCAAATAAGAAAGGAATTACTCAAGATGAATGGTATTAAAAGCCACCAAAAGATCCAGGTGAATCAACCAAACTGCAGTCCCCTATCTCTCATCTTATAAAGATAATCTAGCAGGATGACCAAGGCAGTTTCAGTGCCAGAGTCTAAATCCCAATATTGAGGAAGCGATACAGTACTAATTTTGTATTAAGATAAGAGGAAGGGGGTGGCTGAAGAATATGGAAGATATTCTATAGACCTGTTTCACCACTGAACAGATTGAATTATGTGATGGTGAGAAGACACTATGGATTATGTCTTCCATGAATAAGTGACATGCTGTTCTTGCTGTAAGCCATCTAGAGTCATTTGATGGTGAGATGGGTGGCATATAAATTTAATAAGTAAATAAAAATGCTATTCTGTCTTCAGTAGAGTTAAACTGGTTTGGTTTGCCTGCATGAAGCTTAGCATCATATCAAGAGCCACTGTATGCCTTTCTTCAGCACTGTCCCTGATAGTTTTGACAAGCAACCTGGCATGTTCTTTTGTTAATAAGTTACTGTTTCATTATCATTTAGATTGTAAATCACTTTGGCGACACTATGATTAACTAGTTTGTCATTTAGTATGTTGTATAAATTGTAATAGCTCATATCTGGTCTAACACCAGGTTCTTGAAAATCAGGAGGCATCCTTCAATTGGGAATTTGCTAGTTAAAATAGACAAGGTTAGTGTCAGTGTAGATATAGTGCTAAAATCACTCATAAAGCAACCAAAAAGGGAGTGGAAAATTGCACTAGGGAGAAATCAAGAGGCGTGAATATTTCTGAGTCTAGCTCATTTTGCAAATGATACTTTTTAGAGAGATACTTATTTATATCTGCAGAAGTCTTCTAAGATTATTCCTTGAGAAAATAATTACTGTACTAGAAAATAAACTGTAGGAAGATGTATGTTACTGATCAGCCTTAGGGATGATTCTATTGCTATTGATTAATGCTCCCAAGCGAGTCTGAAAAACAAGGTTATCAGTTTTGCATGTGGGAATAGTAATAAAAAACAGAGGATAACCCTGGGTTTTAGGTTTATTTGTTTTTAATGAGATTCTGAATCAGCTGGGATGCTCATGTGGTTTTGATTGCTGCTACTATCGCTGTCAAAAGCCATAATTGTTGACAATAGAACATAATTTCAGCACTAAGGTTCAAGGAAAGACCTCTTGGAACTTAAATCAGATAGGAATTAAAGAATTAAAGGTTGGTGTAAGTTAATATGGGATTTATCATATCTGTCAATAAACAGGACAATAAAATTGTCAGTTCCACAAGGGACATATCATTTATCCTTACGTTTCATATCACACAATAGTTGGGACCCTCTAGTCTTATGTGATGATGGAAGCAATTTGCGTCATAAGAACATATAAGAGCACTGAGTAAGGAGGAGTAGACTTTTGGAAAAATTCATATAACAGAAGCTGGCAATATCATATTGTGGAACAGAGACTGATTATGCTGCACCTAGCCCTACAAATAAACCAGAAGAATCATACCTTCAGAGATCTTGTGAATTTATGGGAAATCTCCTTGATTATTTTTGACTCTGGGATCATTGTGTTAGAGTATGTGATGGTGTTTGATGGCTGAAAAGGTTCCTCGAGATATAGCAAGTTGTATTGACTGCCAGTCTATTGACACATTTTGTTAGTTGTTTTGGCAACCTATTTACTGTTGAGATTTTTTTTATCACAAATTGATTGATTTAATCATTGGAGCATGAACTCTGATACAGAAACTCTAACATATACAGAAAAAAGATAATTGAATAAAATCTTGATGTCTATTTTACTGAAGCATATTTGAGAGAATTTACAGATCAGAGCAGGCAGACTGGATTTTATGGATATCTTCTCAATCCTAGCAAGATTGAACAAGGAAAAAGAATTATAGAAGCTACAATCCAACATGAGGGAGGCCACCGAACCCCCTCCTCTGATATAAATAATACTGAAATCTGAACTTCTTGATATTTCATTTCGCCATTTTAGTTAGAAGCAGAAGAGGTTGAAAAAGGACTAAATGATGATGTTCTAGATAGGTTTGGACTACAGTTCTAAGAAGTAGTTTAATACCGTAACTTTGATTTCTTTCTTACATTTCTTCTTAATGCTCATTTCCCTTATCTGACAAAGAAATGGGTTTGGGTTTGTTCATTTGGGTTTCCCAAGTGAAAGTTTTGGGATCATCTATTTCAGTAAAGTAGAAATGTAAAATTGTGCATTTTTACAAGTTACATACAATTGAAGAATGATAGAATAAACAAATTTTAACCAATTGTCCATGTTGTGTTTGAAATGAGGGACTCTTGCCTGTGACAAATCTTGTCTGAGGAAGTGATGGGACTGCGATGACTGGAATCAATTTGGGATTTTTATGCTCAGGATCAAATGAAGGAATAATATTAGGGATTTCTTGGCAGTGATCTCTGATGCATGATAGGCTGTCAAATGGGAGAGCAAGGGTCATAGGCAGGCATGAGAAGAGCTTCATTTCAGTGCAGCCTTTCTTGTCTCTTGTCCTGAGATGGAATACAGGGTTTTGTGATGTTAACAGTGAAGACTGAAAATAAAATTGATTTATCAATGGGCCAATGTGTGTCTCTAGGCAGGCACCTTCACAATCATCAAATGCTGATGTTTGTATGTGCTATGATTTCCTCCATCTTAGCGCATGAATTGACAAGTAGGCCATTGACAGTTGTGGCAGAGCCCTGGGGAGTGTACAAATGCTCTACTGTGTTGCTGCTCACACCTTCCCCTCCTCCTCTGTCCCAATGTCCACAAGACAATGGCCCTATCCAAGCCAGTGTTCACAGCTGGCATGGGCAGGGGAGAGGCCAGGGAAGGGTGGAGGATGGAAAAAAGGCTGGGAATCAAGGAAAGGCCAGGAGGATGGTGCTGATGTGAGAATTACCCAAAGATGCTCAGACCTGGACAGAAAGCTGATCTGATGGTGGGGCATTAAGAACAAGATTGTAAGGACTAATTTAAATAGTGCACTTATTTGACATTCAAGGCGAAACTGCAACCAATTGCTATTTGATGATTGCACCTGTCTGCCCTTGATGATTAGGGATATGTGAAAATTAATTTTTGACATATTATCAAGTACATAAAGTACGGTACCCTATTTGAAACTGCACGCCTTTCACTTAAGAATCTAGTTCTGAAAGTTGTTCTAAAGGTGGCCTTAACTCGCCAGTGGTAAAAGTAGAGATGTATCTTATATTGTTTATTTTATATATTTGTTTGTTTGTTTGTTTGTTTGTTTTACTAGGCTTATATATTGCTCCAATCACCCAATTCACTCCAAATTCCAAGTGACTTACAAATCTCCCAAGATAATAACATTAAAATTAAATCACAATAATAGAAACATACATAATTACATAATATTGTAACCCAATAATCCTCCCATGCATCCAGGTACATAATCCTATCCACATCAGGAGAGATTAGTTAAAGGATTAAATAAATAACCTGAATTGAATATCTAGGTCTCTGGTTTTCTTTGGGTGCTACAGATATATGAAATATCATTATAAAGAATTTCACTAATGGATAATTTCTAGAATGATGACTTTGGAAGCTTCCCTTGGTTTAAAAATGATAAATAATGGAAAGATGTCTTTGAGAAATAATCACGATTGACTGTCTCAATGAATTAGTCTAATGAGCTTGTAATGAACCAGCAGGCTTTTCTTGTCCTTGAACCATTTGTTTGGGGCATTATTGTATCTCACCTATGGTTTTTCCACTCTACTGCTCTTTAGATGTTTCTAACTTTACACGCTTCATATGCTGGCTGGAGCTGGTGGGTGTTGTAATCCAGTACCTCTATCAGAGTGGGAAAGATCATTGTGTTTTGTGATGTATGTCCCCTGATATCAGATCAAAATGATTCTGACAGAAGGCAATATTTGTACCTCAGTGTTAAACTGTGGGGTATTTGGTGCTCTCTGAGCTTGGTGGTTTTCTTGCAGATGTTTCATTACCAAACTAGGCAGCATGATCAGGCAAGGAAGC
>JANHJO010003941.1:66131-86585 GCA_032468235.1 Pseudoxyrhopus heterurus | reverse complement strand
GAGCTAACATGACTGGAGGAAGAATTCTGGGAGTTGAAGTCCACAAGTCTTAAAGCTGTCAAGTTTGAAGACCCTTGATCTACAAGAATGGAATTTTATGACTAGGATCTGGTGCCCTTCAGATATGTCAACTTCAGGACCCAAAAGTTCCACCTAGCATGGTCAAAATATGACTGCATAATCCTGTCTATTTTAACACTGAGATTAAAAGAGAGATCCGAATAGTTATTTTAACTAGTAATAGTATTACATTTTAGCTAGATTAAATCACCAATTTACCTCAATTAGTAGACCATGTTTAATGGACAAAATATGCTGAACAGGGATATATGCCTTGCTTGAACAACACTATGACTGAAAGAAGACAGAGGGGAAAGGGAACAAAGGCTTCAAGACAGGGCTGTCAAACTCACGGCCCACGGGCCGGATGCATCATGCGCTGACCATGCCCACGCCCGGTTTAGCAAAGGGGAAAAAGTCTCAATATGTCACATGATGCCTCTGTGACGATGCAAGTTTGACACCCCTGCTCTAAGATCAGTGGAGGGAAAACTGGCAGACTGTACCACAAGTGCTGCTCATGAAGAGGAAGAAGGAAGATACTGTGGAGAGAGAGAGGCTATATACCCTGCTGCACCCACCAATTTTTTCTACTTGCTGTGGTTGTGCTGTCATCTTTCAGTCTATCTCTCTATTAAATAAAGGGTGCACTATGATGTAATTATATCAGAAATAGAAGTTTTTCCTAGTTTTCAGGGACAAAAATGTTTTTGTTTTCTTTAAAAAACCTTGCTAATAGGTTATTTAACATTTGGCATTGCAACTGGTTTATATAGCACAGCAAGAATATACTAAAGCTGCAGGCATAAGAACAAACTTGAAGATTCCACTTTTGGAAAGGTGGTTTTTAAAAAATCTGACTTAACCCCCCAAAATCAATACACTTCTCCCATAGGTTCATGATGCAAAATTCTATAATCAAGGCTTGTAGATTTGTAATTATGGTATGTCAGCTACATTTAAAGAAGAGTGTTAAAAGATTGTTAAAGTTAAACTAACACAATTGCAATGTGAATTGTCTTAGTCTCATTCTAATCTACTGGTGTCAGTTTCATTTAATCAGAGAGAAACTATGGGCAAATATCAGTACTACTTTCACATGTCCCTAATATACTACATTCATTTAGCAGCTTTTAAAGCCTCTGTGATATTGAAATAGCTAAAAAAGAGAGCAGCTTAACAGGCAAATGAAGACGACATTTAAAAAAATCAACATCTATTAAAGCAAAAATATTACACTAATTGCAACTACTCTTCAGTGATATAGATTCCATATCATTTAACAAAATCCAGCTATTAAGCATATAATAGGAATAGCAATAGCATTTAGGCTTATATACTGCCCTATAGCTCTTTACAGCACTTTCTGGGCAGTTTATAATGTAGAAGCATTACTTGCATATTGCCCCCAATAATCTGGGCCTTCATTTTACTGACTTTGGAGGAATGGAAGTCAACCTTGAGGATCAAACTCCAGGCTCTGGGCAGAGTTTGCCTGCAATACTGCACTTTAACTGCTGTGCCACCAGAGCTCTAAGATAATCACTGCACAATAAAAATACAAGAGTCCAAGAAGAGTAATAAAATGTTCAATTCATTCCTATTAGAGGAGTGATGGTTAAGCTTGTTACAGCATACAGATGAACAAGTTTGCCCACCCCCCAAAAACCTCATACTTTCCCAAAACTGAATTCTGCATGCACTGAGCTGCTGTGGAAGGAGAGCTTAGATTTCCAAAACCAAATAACTTTGATTTTCAATACATAGCAAAAACCAGGCATTTCCTTTATCTATCTATCATGAAAAATATATCCATGAAGATTAGAACCTATAGAATTATTGGATCCAATCAAAATGATGTCTGGTAAGACAAAAGGCACAGTAGTATTTCTCTAGTAGTATTACTTTAAAGTTGCAAGGACAAATAAAGGCCAAACTATATTTTAAAGAAATATATTTATGTTTAAGATATACTGATACTTTAAGTAGAAATAGTATTTTCATTCATTCATACTACCATCAAGCCTTGAAGACCCGTCTCTCCCTAACCCTGGCCAAATTCTATTAGTGAAATTTAAATAGAAGTGTGCATGAGGTGATTATGGGTAATACTTATAAACTGTAGCCAATACCACTTTTATAGAGACTCTTCACCGTGCTCAGCATTACGTTACTGTATATGATCCAAAATTCCTGTATCTACAGTGAAAATGTATGCGTGTGGTTGGTTGTGGTCAGGACGTCCTCCTTTTCGGCCTGGATGCCCTCCTGTAGCACCCTGCCAGCCAAAATGGGGCGTGGGGGCCCCCTGCAACTGTTTTGGCTGGTAGAGTGCTGCAGAAAGCCCTCCGTGCTCCTTTTTTGCTGGCAAAGTGCTGCAAAAGGATGTCCAGGCCAAAAATGGGCCGTGCGGGGGTGAGGGGGGCATGCACAGCCCCCTAGCGCCCTATTTTGGACCGACATCACACTGAAAGATACTGAAACCTACCAACAAGTCCAAAAAAACACAGTGACATGCCACAGATTTTAGTACTCAGCATAGAGCATTCACCCAGCCAATCAAATCAGTTGCAGTATTACATGCTAGTGGAAAGTTCACTGAAATATACACAGATAATCAGTATCATTTAGATGTGCCTGGTCCTGCAGAGCTATTATCTTTTTCAGAAATCAAATACTTAAAATTAGCTTAGAAATGCACTACTCTCCAGCTCTCCAAGGGTTTCCTCAGCACAGGTCTTATTAGTTATGCATGTTTTGAAAGTGATTTGGAAAAAATGCTTCAAGCCTTATGCTAACACAGCACATTTCTAATATTAGACACACCCTTTTTGGACTTCTAGAAAACTCCTATTGTATTGGCCACTTCTGCAGCAGAATGGGATATCAAATGGGCCTTATTCTATGCTAGATCTGATTATCTTAAAAGTCCCTCTACTGCCATATCCCATTTGCTTCACTAATGTCAGAACCCTTATAAACGAAAAGCAAATGTGGCCATGAAAACAAAAACATCCAAATCTCTGATGTGTATCAGCCAGGAAATTGACATTTATAACCAACAGACAATGGGGAAAATTGCCTAAGTGCATTTAAGAATCATCCAGATCCATCAGGCACTTAAGTCACACCATTTTACCTAGTCTTCTGGCCCAGCAAAGATTTGTTTTCCTACACAATTATCACGATGGTATGGTGGAATAGAAATTTTATTCCCCAGTTACAAAATCTATGGAATACAACTGAGAAAATAAAAATTCCTTTAGTGAAAGATCAGTCTCAAAACTGGTTACAGCCATTATGTACAGTCAAAAAAGGACCATATATATATTTCCAAAATTCTGTTAAGATCCACAGACTGAAGAAGCAGAAATAAAACAATTCAAGCAATGCAACTTTAAGATGCTATCAGCTATGAGGTTGGTTGTTTTTGGGCAAGGAGGAGTTTCTTACTGGAATAGTAGTAAACTGAGATTAAGAAATATGTTAGTGAATTTGATTTAAAGAAAACACAGAGAAATTTATAATAAAATATGTTTTATGTGTGTATGTATACCAGGACTGTGCAAAACATCCTTGAAGCAGAGAAATTGCTATGTTGTGAGGGTCTTTCAAGATTGCCATTATATTTAAGTGCATGAAGTGCATTTCACTTATCCAGCAGTCAAGGCAAATGTTTCATTCTGTGCACACACATAGAACCTATGGAAACTCTTGAGGTTTAGAAGGCAGTTCAGCTATGTACATACAAGCTACATATGGCCTCTGAAACATACAAATCATAAATACAATAAGCAAACAATTTAAAATACAGGAAGTCCTCACTTACCAACCACAACAACTTTACTGCTAAGCAACAAAGTTGAAAGGGGAAACTTCATAAGACTGTGCAGACTTATATCACTTTCATTTACCGGTAAGTAAATTTAAATGAATCACCCATGGTCACGGAATCTGATGTTACATGACTGCAACTTGTGACTTCCCCAGGGCTTTACCACTGGCTTTCAAAAGCCAGCTGTGGAGGTCACAAATGTGGATCATGTAACTGTGGAATGGTGTACCTGTTATAAATGTTCACTAGTTACCAAGAGCTTGAATCATGACCATGGGACCAGTGCAACTTTGAAGACCATCATTGATCTCCTTTTTCAGCACCATCATAATTTTGAACATTCACTGAGCAAAAGATCAGTAGGTGAAAACTACCTGTAGAACATTGAGTTTTACATTGACAACAAAAAGTGATCAAGTTACTTATTATCTATTTTGGTAGCATTTAGCAAATGAAGTAGCGTTTTTAATCTGAGAGGAAGATGTTCTGAATTTAAAATACTCTACCAACTTCCATAGGAACAGAAAGAAAAAATATTGTAAACTCGAAAGTTCTATTCACTGTCCACCTTGTCAAACTAGCATTGCCAACTCCAGCTGAAACATGTCCTAGACCTAGACTATTCCCCCAAATGTGTCATTTTTGCCTGCATATATACATCATTCAGAAACCACGCTCCCAAAAAGAGGGAGGGTCAGAAGAAAAAGAGTTAATGGCTGTTGATTAAAATTAATTGCCTGTAAAATAAGATATGTCATTTGTAAAACTAATTGATTCTCATCTGCATATGGCACTCATTCTCTCTCACACACACAAAAATACACAACTACACATGCAGATTTCCTTTCCCCCCAACAGGAAGAGTCAATAAGAAAAGAACCTCCAGGATGAAGCTGTGGTAAGAGGAATAAGTGCTATCCTGGAAAGGGACAATAAGGGAACAAAACTTCCTGGAGGAGAAAAGAAAAAAGGGACAAAAAGGAAAGAGAACCTGTGTGTTTATACATCCATCCATCCAATAAGCAGCCTCACCCAGACAGCGGTTTGTCTTCAGACTTGCCAAGACACCTAGCTTTTCAGCAACAATGTATGCAGTCCTTTGCACCTCATGCTTATACTTTTATATTTTGATTTTGAAAAGTTTCTAGTTATATAAAGGAATGTTAAGAGGAACTCTTTCAGGTATTAGGGATTAAATACATTTTTGTTGGCATCGAGATAAGAAAGTTGATACTGTATGTCTTTCAGGGAAGTGCATTACAGAAACTGGACAAAAATATTTTCTTCCCCATGGCATGTTAAACCTATAAAAACTGCAACATTTTGCTGCAGACCAAATTTTGAATTTGATTAACTGATCATTAAGCCTTTTCATAACCTGCTGTAATACTAAGGCTACCGTTATAAAAGCCTGTGAATCCATGTGTTAGTTAACTGTAAACCCATTTTTATCCGACCCCTCCCCACCAGAACACACAATTATATAACTAACCTGCAACTAGCCTTAAGACAGAAGATTCTGGATAGATATCAAACAGCCTAAATTGAAAGAAAAGAGAACTAGATATAGATAAGCAAATGCTCAATCAGCATCTCTTATTCTTCACAAAAATGGGTATGAAGTAAATACATAAAGATTATGTTATCATACTATTTGTATGTCATGTTTGCAGCAAAGCTAATTATTGCTTTCTTAAAATGATTTCCCACTCTACAAGTACAAGCTAGAGAAGTTGTCTTTGCTACTGCATGAAATTTACAAAACAGTGAACACTATTACATGTGTATATGCACAATATCACAGTACATTTCATATGTAGATATGCTACTCTACACTATAAAATGATTATTACATTACATATGTCTTGGACATAACTTGAGGCCAGTTCATTTTCAGTTGGAAATATGCTTTGACCATTATACACATTTAAATAATCACAGAATTCCAGTTAGCTGTAAATATGCAAGCAAAAATCACAGAAAAATCACAGAAAAATCACAGAAAAAATCAAGAAAAAGTGTGGATAGATTACAACTGGCATTTGTGAATCAAACAACTTTTGTGGATGTACTCCAATCATCATTAGTAACTGTGGCAAAGAATCTGGAATACAATATATAGTTAATACAGGTATTAAGTAGAAAAAGCATTCTGGACCAGCTAGCTTCTCTATGGCCCTTCAGATACACTATCCACATGAAGGCAGCACAATCAGTGGGTGAAAATGGTAATCTATTCAGACAGTTGCAGGTCAGCAAAGGCTTCATTTACCTACTCATGTCAAGGGGAAAAAAAGTTATGTATTTAAGGTGTCAATAATCACCAAAGCTGTGTCTACAAAACAATATATGAACAGGCATATAACTGCATATTCTCTCGCTGCTATTTATCAATGAAAACAGGCCCTGGCTTTAGGGCAAACAGTGGAAGGGGAAAAAAGTCAAATTTGCGAACAAACCTAGAAATGGAACAGGTTCAATTTCACACTCGGGCACCGACCAATCAACATCTCTTGATTCAACCTTCCTCGCAGGACTGTTGTACGCAGGGAAAGTCGAGTAAAACACCGATCTAATATACATGCATATAAAGCCATATACCAAGTTGATGCTTCCTCGTCCAGCAAAATGCGTGGATATATAAGGCAGTTAAATCGCGGCCCTGCTGGAAAAAGCGACTCATCTCCCCATGCCACACTCCCCCGTACGAGGCCCTACTCGTCAGATACTCACCGTTTTACTACGCCTGTTTTTATTTTGATCTGTCTGACGCGAGGGTCGGCCATGGGGAGACGGGGGGAGTAAGCGAAAACGGCCAGCGGCAACGAAACGAAATGCTGGTACAAAACAGGTAACAAGGGAAGAGAAACCCCACGACCAACAGCACGACAGCGTCCGCAGGATAAAGCGCATGCGCGAAATAAACGTATTCACTAGGATTATTACCTCCGCCTCTCGGTGGACTGTACCACTGAAAAAGGGGGAGAGAAAGAGAACTTAGAGGCAGGGATAGGAAATGATGGTTCATCTTTGGAAAATAAACTTCTTCCCCCTGGAGCTGTTCTACCGCAAATCTCGTTCTGCCCAAATAAAAAAGAAACTGCGGAAGAGCGGTTTGATGTTGTAAGTCCCAAATCTTACCCCACTACGGTAGTAATAGATCGCCTTAGAGAAAAACGAAAGTCTTCATGCTAAACCATTGTTTGATGAAACATAGTTTGTTAGTTATGGTTCAGCGGTGTAATTCCTTTAACTTCAACCCAAAGTTATAAGCAGGGTCCTAAACGCAAATACAGAAATAGAATGATTTAATTTTAGCAATAGCAATAAGTCAAAAATTGCAAGCAGTGTATTTAGAAGTGGCTTGTTTTTAAAAGCTGTCTTTGTTCCATTTTTTCACTTTTGAAAATCCTGATAACTGTAAATGGAGGATGGCTAACAGAATTCCACCACATCTTTGTATGGGACAGTTAGTGTAAGTATAGGGTAACACCACAATTTTGTAATATGGAGTCAGATATAAGTACAAAAAATACTTTTGATTCTGTGAGGTGGGATTCCAAATAAACTTCAGGCCCTATAATTCAGAGTTTTTAACCTTGGCAACTTCAAGGTGCAGTATTCCTTATTTTTCCTCCCAGTTTGATCATGATTTCTATTCACAGACAAATCTCCCTATTATGTGAGTTTGTTAACCCTACAAAGGCTTGCTGCAACTGCCTTAGGTTTCTCTGGCTTTTCATACAAATGCTATCAAGGGCCAATCTTGTTTACTTTGTCAGATTAACCAAGATCAATTAGGCATAGGTACAAGAAATTAAATGAGTGTTACTCTCTCTTATACCTATAGATCCCTAACATGTTCCCTCACATTCCCATTTTACTTTTGTTTCTCTTTTGAAGCAGATGGAGGCACTTCAAAACAATGGTCTGCAAATTTCCTTTGTTAATTAACATATTTTATGGGTCCTGTGTGGATCTGACAGGCATTTTTGGAACTATAATTAGATTAGAGGATGATGCTTGGCATTATAGCATATATCTTTAAAAGCAATAAAGCCTGGGAGATACCACATTGCAGCCCATAGTGCCAATTTGGAGTATTTAGCATGATGTCGCAATCTGATGGACAAGCTCAATTTCCCTAAAGCAGAAAAACTGTTCAAAGTTTTTTCCAGTTGGTGGAATGAGAAAAATGGGGGGGAGATTCTCAGACTCCTACGATGTATCTCTCAGACACACATGAGGACCATCAGTTGCCATAAGTACAAGTGGCTCTCCCCCACACACTGTGTTTTAGAAAACTTCCCCCTTTTTGCCATTAGTTTGTTATAGAATCCCATCAGGTTTCTGCAGAACATAGTTTGGAAATTCCTGCATTAAAGTATAGCTTGTTCTGGCAGCCAGAAAGATTTAAAGTTATCACACCATTTTTTCCTGAAGAAAATTTTAGTTGAGCTGGAGAGGACAGTTTTTGAGAACAATTTATTCAGGTTGGACTAAGAAGGCAGTACCTTCTTGGCTGTGATGCAGAATGAAGCAATGCCTATGTATTCATTCCAGTTAACTATACTGAAAACCTACCTACAGCCTGGGAAATTTATAGCTTGTCTATGAACACAACTCTGGCCTCTTCTATTAAAAAGAACAAGTTATGAGGCAGTGTAAAGGTTCCTGCCCTCTAAAGCACCTCAAATGCATTACTTGTGATAGCTTGTTGTAGAGTCAGACCTTGCTTTAAACAATAAGTAAATAACAGCAACAACAGTCTCCAGATCACCTTTGCTACATACAAAACTAGCATCAGATGAAAAATGAACATGCATTAAAGTCACATATTCTTTGTTGCTTTCTCAGTACCATAACTATGACTCTTATCAAGTGGATACTCAGAGGTCACACCCCTCTTGACCAGTGTATTTGGAATTTTTATTTATTTATTATTTATTTTTTGGCTTAATATAATGGAGATGAGCATCACCCCCTAGAGTCGGAAATCATTGGGCAGGGGAAACTTTTACCTTTAATAGCCTCCAAAGCTTGAAACAGTTTGGAAACCCTTGATTGACATTATCCAGTCTAACTATTTACTTATCTAATCTTTGGGAAGATAATTTCCCAGAACCACTGAAAATAACACTGATAATTAGGAACAATGGTTCTGAAGGGAGAGTACACTTTTAACCCTTTCATATACACAGCATCAGAACATGGCATACGATTTAGAGATAAGTGTATAGAACAAGAGAAAGATTCTCTTCAAGAAAACAAAAGGCTTGATTTGAGCATATACAAAATAAAACAATCCTTCCTCTGTTTCATTTACTTATTTGATACACTTTAAAATTTGTGTGCTTTTGGGTCCTTCCTGCCTCCTGGAAGATTTTATCCCACAAAAAAATCCTTTCTTTATTTTTCCAAAACTAGTTGCCGCTCTCAGAGAAAACACAGAAAACCTCTCTCCTCTCTATCTGATTTCAGTGGGAGTGAGAAATGAATTACTTTTGCTTGAAGATTTAGCAAACCAGTCACCTCCAAACTTGCTTTCCATCTTAGAGGTAGAAAGGATTGTCTCTAGTTCTGGATATGCTCTGTCCTCATGGCAATCTTCAGAAACTAGTGTTGTTAGCATTCCTCTTAAAACAGATTAAACAGTTATTGTGAAGTTGTCAGCAAGGTGGCTTGTAGGGACAGAATTTTCCTTTATTTACATGAAATCTTTGCAATGATATCCACCCTAATTACAGCCTCATTTCAAAATTTGTTTTGCCAACCATTTGTCCAATTTACAATGAATGATTTCATATAATTTCATAAAGTATAAATCTTGTTTGCAAGGCACAGTAGCTAGATTCATACGATTTACCAAGCCAATTCCAAAACCGCTACTGTATGGCTTAGCCGTAATATTTCACAGGTCTGGTGCAACAATGTATTAATTTTCTAGGGAGATCAAGTATCCTTTAGACATTGTAATAGACACAGAAGCTGTTTATGAGTACCACCTTTGCTGGGTGAACATGTAAATGAATGGCCAATTATTTGGTAAGAGATAATGGAAAAAACATTTCCTACAATATCAACACCAATTCCCCTTCCACTGACTCTTACATGTATTGTAGGAGTGCAAAAAATATAAGTCAAGAACTGTCAGGCACAGGGAAGTAGCTTCTATGTATTAGGGAGAATATTTAAACTTCTTTAAATATGAGGATTTGCCATTTAGTTAGTGAGTTAGGCAGTACATCTATATTCATTTGTGCCTGCACAGAAAGACTGGTGCTATTTCTATGTGTGGGGTGAAAATATCAACATTATTTCCTAGCTTATTTCCAGTTGATAAGAGAACAGGGTGAGGGGAAGCAAAGGAGAATGGAATTTATGTACATGCATTAAAGAGTGAACGCATTCTTTTGTGAATGATTTACTAAAAGGTTCTCCTCACAGATGAAGAGAGATCTGATATAACAACTCATTGCTCTGACACATTTTGTAATCCTGATGTGCAGTTTTTAATGTATCATGTTACATTAAGTTTAGCCCATGACCGTGTAACATAAATTTCTGTAAAAGGAGAAACATAACATGATGCTATCTTTTGAAGACACCCTTTTTTCACATTCTTTTTTCCATTAATATCCAAACTACAAACCAAGGTAACAGACAAAGTGGAGTGAATGAGCACCCACAAACCAGCATATTTTTCTTAGATAATTTTGCTCATTCTTATATATTGAATTATTCCAGTCAGGTTTCATGTTGCAATGCATGATGAATTTGATGGGCATATTTTGGGATCACTCTTAGTTAGATTTTATTCAGTGTCAACCAAGAGTAACCTAACAGAGATTTAAGATAGTAAAATGTACAGACATGTTTGCTTCCTAGGGGAAAGATTAATAAATATTAGCTTTGTTTTTGTTGTTTTTCATTTTTAAGAAATTATGTGTGAAATTCAGTGGACACAACTGCCATTGTACCCTCCAAATTGCCATTATAGCCTCATTAATATAAAAGTCAGCATGACAGCAATTTGATAAGCTAGTATGACAATGGATCTTTATGCCTTCCTAAATTTCAGAAGAATTATTGAGTACTTAAGCTGATAGATTCTAAATACTTGAACAGGATTTCAAATTGATTAGGGCAGTGTTTCTCAACCTTGGCGTCATTAAGATGTATGGTCTTTAACTGCCAGAATTTCCTAGCAAACCATGCTGGCTGGGGTATTTTGGGAGTTAAAGTCTACACATCTTAAAGTTGGTAAGGTTGACAAACACTAGATTAAGAGAATGCTGAAGCTGGACATTGAACTGAGGTTTGCCAGGGCATTTACAAGAGGAAGCAGTCAGTTGTGGATGCCAAAGATGTCATCCACAACATCCTAAGCTGAAAGAAAAACCAACTTCAAAAATTGAAAGCTTTGAACTCTGACAAGCTTACCAATATTATAAGATTTTAGTGTTTTCACGTATTATCTTATGATATTTCATATGAAGATATTGATATAACATTTTCCCAATGTTTAACTATTTTGATTTCTTCACCATGGCCATTGCCAGCCTCTTGGCACATGAAAAATCCTGCTATTCCCTGTTTACAAATACAGCTTTGGAACAAAGCATTACATGCTTAAGGTAGTGTGTCACATTGTGAATGTTTCAGGAGCCATTCAATATCGACCATTATGGGAAGAGAGGCATGTTAGTTTTTGGTAGGCAAAAAATCAGAAGTCCAGTAGCACCTTTTCAGGCTAACAAATTGTATTAAAAAGAATAAGATCGTGAAAATGTGTGCCTTTTAATGAAATGTGTTAGTCTGAAAAGATATTTCCAGACTCCTGATTTTCAGTGTATCAATTAAGGTGTAAGCGATCCTTTTATCAAAGGCCACATTCGTTAGATCTCCCCCTACATGCCAAGGGGCTAAACAAACATTAGGTGAGGCCAAGTATTTCAGCTTGTAGCCTCTTTTCTATTTCCAAAACAGCAGATAGATAATTCTTACCAGAGACCTGAACTGATGGCCTACAGAGAGCTTTTGGAAATTAGTAAGAAGGTATACTATATATAATTTGCCAGGAAGCTGCAAGCTCTTATTCTAAGGCTAAGCACAGAACCGATATGTTTCTGACTGGTTCTAGGAAAGTAATCACAATTTTGATGGAAAGCACTAAATTATGTCTGTTGGCCTAGCAACATCACTATCCTTCCTTCTCTATTCTGAATTTTACATACGAAGACTTTAGCTCCCTTGATCTCTGCCTCTAAAAGGCTTTCTCCACTGTCCACTCCACTATTCTCTTGAAACCAGCTAGCCTTTATATTATAATGAATGTATTATTCTACATGAGAATGCAGTTCAGCCTTTCTGAGGGTACAATTTGGTACTAGACTTAGTACATGGAACTTCCAGGATTGTGGTCTTGAGAAAAGCCTATTAAAACCAATGGAAGCCCCTATCAAATATAGACTGTATTTCATATTTAAGAATATGTATTCTGCTCATCATATGGTTCTGATGGTTTCCTTAAATGTGATTTGTATGTTTTTGGCTTCATATGTGAATTCAATTAATTTAATTAGCAAATTGCATGAGTCTAGCCAGTTGGCCCTAGCATTGGCAGTACATGACAAATTGTGACTTAGAATAATATTGTATGAATCTTGCATCAAGTTGTGAAATCTTGCAGTTTAATACTAAGATATTGAGGGCTTACATAGAACTATAGAAAGCTGATAACAGAAAAAGACCTAGTGTTCCACAGAATCTGCCCTTTGAGGGTTTTTGTTTGTTTGTTTTTTGCTTGTTTATTATTTTAATTTATTACTATTATATTTTATTAATTATATTTTTAATTGTTAATTTTTGTTAATTTTTGTTTAATTGTTAATTAATGATAGATATGTATTTATTCCAAGCATATTTAAATTCAGTTACTGATGATTAACCCTCTGACTTCCACTGGAAGCTGGTTCAAAGCTCCTACTAGTCTTTCTGCGAAGTAATACTTTCTAACATTTTTTAAAGTTAATAAAAAATCACATTCACTCAGCTTTTGAAATGTTTGTTTTCAAGTAAATTCAGTAAGAAAAGCAATTATATCTATTTTGCATAATGTATTAATGTTATTTATTCTGATGAATTTATATAGCCACCCATCTTGCAACAGTAAATCTGGGCAACTAACAGAATTATAGCTCAGTAAAGATGATAACAGCCACAATTTTTTCTGGCTTTGAAGACCAATTTTCATATACATTAAAAGATAATCCCTTTAGTTCTGAGAGGGATGTTTGCCAAATATTTTACTGAGAAGTTTTGGAAGCACTGAGAATCCTCATGATTTGTTTCTGGCTTGATGTCATATTGGCTTGTGTAATAGTTCGATCTGTTACTCACTATACTGCATTTTCTCCCTAGGCTGCCTTCTTTGAAAAGCTTAGCCTAATGTTATATAAATGATATCAGTGACAAAACTAATGGACTGTTCTGAGCTTGACTAAATAAAAGGATTAGGTACACACACACACACACACACATTTTTAGTATATGATTATGCTGTAGAAAAATTGCAGTAATCTATCAGTCCAATTATGTAGTCAAAATGATCATCACCAAGCTGAGTTGGCATCAAGCTGGCTGTGTCTGTGTTGACTCTGTCTGATATTTCCCTACTCGGATGCGGAAAACAAAATCCATTCAGTTTTCTTAAAAAGTTCACCATTCTAAATACAAAAATCCATATTGAAATTGGCCTGACAGAAGGTTTACAAATGAGCTGCAAGTATTCTGATTTCTTGAAATTCTTCCTCTGGCATACTTAATAACCAATGAATACTTAAAAACCAATGAAAAGAGAGAAGATGGGAGGGAAAAGTCTTAGCCCAATGGTTCTCAACGTTTTATTCACCATGGGACCTCTCCCCTTAAATACATTTTGTGGCCATGAATCGTGGCCATGAACCACCAAGACGTAACTCAAGATTTAAAGCATAAATTTCTTCAAGCCTTCATGGACCCCCCTGTGATGACATTGCAGGCCCCAGGGGTCCACAGACAACAGATTGAGAATCACTGTCTTAGGCCATTATTGCCTCAAGATACAATCTCAGAGCGTTAGGAGGATCTGCAGAAATACAAATTAATTTCTATCCAATACAGAAATAGTATTAAATTGTCCTATTTTTTTACAGAGATTAATTGAAAAAGAAACTAGCAGTAATATTAGTATGATTTCCAAATTATGAAAAATAATCATTTTACTCTGTTCTGCATTTGTCAGATTCTCTACCTTTAATACCATGTTCCGTTTTCAGCAAACTGCAGTATGTAGAGAAAGCAGAGAAAGCATGATTAGAGAACTAGAAATTAAGTTCTATAAAAAGGGATTGAAAGATTTAGTATGATTTAGCTTGAGAAGAGAAGACTAGTGGCTTACATGATAGTGTTCCATATAGAGTTGTCCACAAAACCAAGGGGTCCAAAACAGTAGATGCAACCATTTGGCTCCCCTATTGCAGACAGCTTTGTTCAGGTATCTGAGGAACTGTTACATGGAAGGAAATGAAAAATTAAAACACGGAACAATGCTCAGAATTACAAGGAGGCAATACTGATTCAGTGTTAAGAAAGATGAAGAGTGTAAAACAGGAGTCAATTATGCAGAGAGGAGGTGGACTTTTCTGCACTAGATGTATCGAAGCAGAAGCTGGGCAGCCATCTGTGGGGGATGATTTAATTTGGACTCGTGCACTGAATAGGGGATTGAAATTGACGACTGAAAGGGTCCCTTCTGTCTCTATGATTCTACAAAACAATGGTTGGTCTTCCATTTGGGAATGATAAAATCCAGAATTGTTTCTTTTCTTTGCAAGATACGCAGATTCCCCTTGGTAAATGGAAAACTTTTTTTTTAGCTAAAATCCCTATTTGCCTTGAAACATTAATTCTTGAGTGTTAAATAATTAATTTTTTACAACCATTAGCTGCTTATTTATCTTAAGCTTTGTGCTTGTGTCTTGAACAAAACAAGGTAAAATTCTCTTAATATCATCAGCCATCTGTGTAGGCTTGACAGATCCCATGCTTGAATGCAAAGTTTCAATACCCAGCAAAGTGATTCCTCCTTTTTTGGCTACGTATAGAAGTTAGGATCATACTGGCTATGGAAGGAAGAGCCTTTTCTTTTACCGCTAAAAAGGCAGAAACCGGGCAGCTGATTTCAGATTTGCATGGTTGAAGTATTGTCTCCATTCAGGCCACTCAGACTAATGTTCCTCTTGCAAAGTTCAGAAACTAATGCTGCATTTAGTGAGGAAGAAATTAATAGAAATCTGTTTATTTGGCTGCTTGTTTTGAATCAGTATGTGAAACTTAAGTCTTTCTTAGTTTTAAACATGATGCTTTTTTGGCTGGCCTTGCATCTGCTTTCCATGCTTCCATCTGTTGATTGATTAAGGTACGATCAGAGACCGGGAGCCTATGGGCCATTTAAGGCCTCGAACCAATTTCTGGAACTCCCAGAACATCTCCAGATCACACCGCTGATAATCAGTAGCAAATTTGGGGCTATGCAATTTTTTATTTGTGAAAATAAACTGATCTCTAAACCACTCCTGTACTGCATAAACATCATTAGCCCAAATGGTGGCCTCACTGGCCACGTTCCTTGCAGTCCTCAAGAACCTCCAAAATGTTTGTGACACAGTAGTTCTTCATTATTACTGTTGCGTATGAGACTTCAATTAACAATCATTCATTGTGCATGGAAAGTACATTGCAGAGCGAAAGGCAGCTTGGGATAAGTCTTTCAGGAAGTCCTGCAAAATACGAAGCAATCCACATAGAAGGATATTTTTACAAACTGATGTATTGTGGAGTTGATTGTAAGAAAATTGTATAAATCTCCTGGTAATGATGGCAATGCAATGCACTGATTCAAGTGGGGCAAGGTAAAAAAAAATGTTAAGATGTAGGCTATGACTATGAGACTGGAGGAATGAGAAGAAAAAAGAGAACTAAAGCAATAAAAAAAAATCTAAAATTTCAAAGAAGAAAAAAATCAGAATAAGCTATAATAGCCAGGGAAAGGCGAGGGATGAAAGCTTTGGGCAACAAGAAATAAACAGTAACTTAACAGAGAGTATCAATATTAAACAAGAAATGTCAGGGAAAGATAATCAAGGATTTCAACAAATAGAATAAAATAACATTAAGAGATATTCTTAAAAAATTAGAGAAATCACTGGAAAACCTACAGCTAAGGTAAAAGATAGGATTTTAAAGGTAAATGGTGTTAATAGTAGAAATATTATACTGAAACCTTTTAAAAGTAGACTATAGAACAGAAACTTTTAAAGACATTCACAGGAAATGAAGATGGCACTCACAACTATGCAATTTAAGCTCCATCTTTTTTAAAACATAAATTGCACTTATAACTTTTATGACCCCCCTTCTTTTGTCCTTTATTATATTATATTGTCCTTTTTTTTTTTGCTAATGGGACTAATGTCCCTCCAAGTTTCCTGATCTAGTAATCATTAAAATAAACCACATATTTCAACAGAACACAACTAAAAAACGTGGTGTTAGCCTTTGTCAGGCTTAAAACATCCTCAGAAGTCCAATAAGTCTTCTAAACCGAATTATCATGTCCTGAGGTTTCGAATAGCTGGTACAGAATTCTCAATAATAGGTTTTGTTTAAAATCTGCTTTTGACAATGTGAAAAAAATTATTAAACACATTTATATAGCCACTCGACCTTGCAGTTGGCCTCCCAATTCTGGGAGACTAGCATCAATACCATAAATGAAGTAATGATTTAAAATAACTAAAATGAATAAATCCATATGCATAGGACAAAACCCAACAAGCAATGATACTACTACAATACTCATGCCTAATTTCTGGGGAAAGAGCCAGATCTTTATAAAAGGTCAGCAAAGATCTCAGGCGATATGGTATTCCTTAGGCACTGCAAAACATTAGGCAAAATGTCCTTATTTGCAGTCTTCTTTGGCTTTTGCCCATTGTAAGAAGCACTAAAAAGCTAAATCTTTAGTAGAGTGCACAGAATAGAACTGATAGGTGCACATAACTCTTTGGAAATGATTGCCTGGAGTGCTTCTCTAAAGATAAAAGAATGACCTTTAACTATCAAAGTCTTTTAAAAAGAGCTAAAGTGAGCTTTTAAAGGATGTAGAATAATGATGAACAGTGATAGAACATTATTTTGGTAAGTATAACTTGGTCCTGTATACAGCAAGCCGGTTACTTAAGTATTAATTTAAACTATTTATTGAAACACTTGTATTTTAAATATTTGCCTCTCAAACAATGAGGGTTGTGGGAAACAGCATTGAAACAAACTGACTTTTCAATAACTGGAAAAATATACTATAGGTTACAGTAATGAAACATGGAGATTTGTTTGTCCATGCATATGCAATATCCATGCATATTCTTCTTGCCATTAATAGGCATAGTACAGATAACCAGAACAAACATAACAAGCATGGTCTACACAAAGTTTGTTAATGAGATCTAGCCTGGCCAGGTAATTTTTTAAGAAGCAGCATACGCTAGTTTCTCAACCATGGCCATTTTAAGATGTGTTTAAGTTTAAGGCCCATGCTAGCTCAGGAATTCTGAGTTGAAGTCTGCACATCTTAAAGTGGCCAAGTTTGAGAAACATTGGTGTAGTTTATCAATAAGTGTTCAGGAGAACTGTTGTGTGAAAACTGTTATTCAAACATCCCTCAACAGGTCCTTAGCACAGATTCCAGAACAGGTTTGCTTTTTTGCAGTAGTGAAATGGTGAAGAAATTTGCAAGCAAGCAGACTTCTGAGTTGTTTTGTTTTTCAGAATAGAAATGCTGACTTTGCATGAATGAGAAAAGCAAATGAGATTCCAATTTGTTCATACTTAGCATTTAAACTGCAGGTTAGCAGAGAGCATGAAGTGATTAATTAAACAGACATCAGATTTTCCTTCTTAAAAGTTCTACTTCATGATTTTTCATGTTTATATAAAATATTTATATAGGAAGCTCATAACAAAGTAACGATGACACTGTTAAAAATGGACAGTTTTGTCAGGACGAAGGAGTCCTCGCAATATCTTTTTCCTAAATTATTCAAAGCTATATTATATCATCACTAGTACAGATATTTTAAAGCATTACATATTAAGGTACCATCAGGCAGCAGCATCATGTAACTGAAGAATAAACGTTTGCCGTCTCAATTTGTCATTAGTAAACATTTCTAACTCTTTTAGATGTATCTGGAAACAAACTGCAATTCAGTGCAGTTATTTCAATAAGGGATTTACAAACTCCTTATGCCCGTGTTGAGCCATGTTTGTGCAGTAGTTAGAATGCAGTACTGCAGGCTAATTCTGTTGACTGCTGGCTGCCTGCAATTCGGCAGTTCGATTCTCACTGGCTCAAGGTTGACTCAGCCTTCCATCCTTCCAAGGTCGGTAAAATTAGGACCCAGATTGTTGGAAGAAATATGCTGACTTTGTAAACTGCTTAGAGAGGGCTGTAAAGCACTATGAAGTGGTATATAAGTTTAAGTGCTGTTTCTATTAAAATGAATTCTTATATTCTGCATTAATTCTATTTTGTAAATTGCTTTCTAAGCTAACCCTACATAGAATGCCATCCAGAAAACAAAGATAATATAATATACATTCTTCAGAAATGCAGTTCTCAGTTCTTCAGAAAAGAAAAAGGTGGAATATAAGCCTCAGCTGGTTTGAAAAGCTCCAAAAACAGTCCACAAATTATAAAATCTCTTTTCAATTGTTACTAGTAACTCATAACTTTGAGTGGTTCCCTCTTTCTTTGATCTGGATGTATATATGCATATCTGCATCAGCATCTCATTAAGGAATTCAGGACAGCATTTTAGCTTCACAACAGCTTTGAGAAGTAAAGTTTGCCGGCGAAAATACGATGTGCTGAATAACTTCAATTTTAATAAATGAGATGGAAAAATAATCGTTCAAATCAGCTCTTTCGTTACTTGAATTTACTTCTCCAACTAATCACTACCATCTACTACATCTGTCAACAATGGACAAGCTTCTTAAGACTGTTGCAAAAGAAACTTACACTTTGTGTCTCCAACTAAAGCTTTTCCACTTATTCATTTGAGTCAAAATGATATCCACAAAGGTATTCTTTCGATTTTGGGAGAAAGTAGAAGTTTCATGGCACTAAATCTGGACTATATGATGGATAGAGTAAGACAGTAAGATCCAACTTTACAATTACTTCCTGGGTGGCTCATGAATGTGAAGCCTAGCACTATTAGGTTGCAGCAGATTTTCCTTCTTGTTTTCCATGCTCTGTTTAATAAATATTTCAAATGTTTGAGTATTGCAGTGTAGCACTCTGAAGTAATAGTTGTACCAAGTTCTAGGAAATCTATGTGAATAACACGATCTGCATCTCAAAAAACTGTAGCCATGAGTTTTCTTGCTGAAACATGGGATATTTTTTTTTTACAGGTGAAGCTTTGTGATGATGTTCCATGCACTTTCTGGATCACAATGATAAGCCCCTGTTTCGCTGGCTGTCACAATGCTGTGAAGAAATGCCTCACCTTTATTTTCATAGCGTGACAATAATTGCTCACAAATTTTATCTCTTTTTTTTCAAAGTTCCTGTTACATTTAATTTGTCAACTTAGTAAAAGTTATGCATATTGTTCGTCGTAGCAAGGAAATATAAACAATCCAACAAAGGAGCTGATAACAAAGAAACAAGTTAATGAGGGCAATTTCAACTCTTCATTTCTGTCGTTAGCATGAGAAGAATCCATCTTGCACAAAGTGTCCATATTAAAGAATATCAATAATATGAGTCCTCTTTCTTATGAAATATCAAGTTTGACAACAAATTCCTTTTGAGTGACCTGCCAATTGTTTTTAACCAGTTCATCAACTTTCTCATGTGAAACATGTTGGATACTATCACAGGTTGTCCACGTTTCTTGATCTGATAAATCAGCTCTATTTGATTTACCATCTTTATATTTTTTGACCCAGGGATACAGTACTCATATCAACACAATCGGCACCATAAGCAACTTGCATTTAGCAGTGAATTTCAAGTGTAGGCACTCTTTCAATTGTCAAAAAGTCAATCACAGAACATTGCTTAAATCCCACTGACAAATATTCACTGTATAGTAGCATAGTATACTTTATTGATTAGTCAGTTGACTGTATCAAAGTATGAGCATCAGCCATAGTAAGATACAATAACATGAGATAAGGTAAGATACAGTGAAATGCGATAAAATAAACCACGGTGAGATAAAATACACTAAAATATAGTAGTTAAGGTAAAATAAAGATAAAACAATAATATAAAGTAGTATCAGATAAAATAGAATGCAAAGAAATATAATAAAATCTTAAAATTCAAAAACGGTGTGTACTTAAGTACATTAATCACCTTTGCATGCAACTCCAATGTGTTCTATAAAATGTGTTCTCTGTTGGACAGCCCTGATTATAAACTGAACAGTTTAGCAACT
>JANHJO010003941.1:30339-47370 GCA_032468235.1 Pseudoxyrhopus heterurus | reverse complement strand
CGGATGAGGAGGGGGAGCCTGAATATCCTGGCTGCCTTTCTGATGCAAATATAGCGAACCAGCCACGGGATATTTCATTTTCAGTCAAGCCTGTGATTTAAATGTCGCCCGCCATTCCCTTATTGTCTAGCTTTATTAAACGACCCCCCCTCCCTCAGCTTCTTACCATTATTGGAGATAAGGCAGAAAGTAAGACGGAGGGAAGGGAAGGGGGAGAGTGAGATCGGGGGGAAGGCTGAGTGGGGTTCAGCTCGGCGCAAAAAGGAGAGATGCAAAGATTATAAGCATCCGCCACCCCGAGTTATTGTTTCGCGTTGATGAACTGTCTCGACTTTAACCGATTAATGGCTCAATTAACCGCTTAATTTAAATGTTGCACAATCTCAGTATCGGGGATATGCTGGAACTATATACTGGCGGTCAGAAATAACTCCAGAAAATAACGTATGGGGATTTTTTTGGGGGCGGGAGGGGGAGTCGCCTCCAATTCTTCCTCGAAACAAGAGGTGAGGTCAGTCTGACAACAATGCCACCAGCGCTGCCCGCAGCTCCGACTGAACAGATCTGAAGATTGATTTCTTGAGCACGCTTACTTGTAAGCAGGTTTCCTTAAAATCAATGACACTGACTTGAGAGTAAATGTACAGGAGGCGGGAGGCACGCTAGGTTGAGACTAAAGGCACCGATTACCACTAGGCACTTACAAAAAGGATCCCCACACATGGCTCCGAAATAAAATCAGGTTAAATTAACTGGAATGAAAATACCTATCTATTAAAAGCAGAGTCCGGACATTAACAGAATAGTCAAATCGGCCGGCTTTTGATAACCTGCTTTAAAAGGCCTCTCTGTCAATTTAAGAACAAATAATTTAAAAAAATTGGCTGCGGAGATCGAAATGGCCGTAACTCAGGAACTGAGATTTATTAGTGAAACCCAACTGTTTCAAAAAATATTTTGCCTTTTTTTGAGGGGAGAGGGGGGCAGTATGGAGTTGTTCTTCAAAGTTGTGCGCCGAACTCCACCAGCTTCTTACTCTAATGTGAATTTGGAAGGAGACTACTTTCTCCGTTTTTCTTATTGCCCAACTGTTTTGTTCAGTTGTTTGAGGTGTGTGGTTTTTTTTGTTTTTTGCTTAGTTGTAGATCTCTTTTTTCTTTGGCTCTGGGTCCCTTCCCAGCAGGGAAAGGCCGGGCCCTGAAAAACAGCATGAATGCTGGGGAATTTCAAAGACAGGAGAAGTAGTACAAGGTATAACTGTTCAAATGCTTCATCTGCAAATTGGATTGCTACACAATTAATCAGAAAGTTAATTAATGAGCAAGTTGCTAATTAGGACAATTTAAAGCCAATGTTTATAGAGTCTTACCTTTAAAGAAATAAAATACGAACCCATTAATTGGTCCATACCTTGATTTCATAACTCATCACCAAGGTTATAACGCTACAGATGTTTTGTTTATTATGTAACACATGGCAATTATGTCAGTATTATATTAGGCGCATCGTGAATCAAACTTGAACATTTTGTTATCACTTTAAAGACTCCCATTGTTTAAAATAATAGAGAGAAGAGGCTAACTAGGCAACGCTATCAGGTGCTCTTCCTGGTACTCCCTTCAGAGATCTGACAAAGCTGAGCATCTTCCATATTTTCTCATTAGCAGGCACTTAAGAGATTTACCCACTTTCTATAGGATTAAAGGACAAAACTCCCATTGATAAAGCCCTCATCCTCCCAGCCCATTCACTTTTACTCACAATGGAGTTTTCTTCAATGGGATTTCCAAAGAATTCGGATTGCTCAGGGAAGTCCCTTGCATTTTTTAGTTTCCCTGAGCTAAGGTAGGCATAGGCAGCACATTCAACCCAATTTTATACTATTTTTACAATATTATTCCTCTCATATGTACAGTAGGATAAAAATAACAAACACATTAAAGAGCACGGAGAGTCCTTTCTTGAACTGCCCATTTTACACCAATTTGGGGTGTCCTTGTCTGTCGACCTTTGCTAATGTAAATATATTTATCAATACATGGAGGGGGGGGGGAAAGTAAGGTCAAAACCCACTTAGGAACTGAAATTATAAGTGGTTAAAAACCAATATTGTGAAAAGATGAATGCTGGTATGAAATATGTAAGCATAAGATGAGAAACAATACTATTTTTGATGATATAGTGCCCTCTTTTCCCACAAATGGAAAAGTCACCTAGAATTTTTTTTAAAAAAATCTCTTAATGGATGTAAAACAGTACACATCAAAATAAGTAAAAGCAGGGTTTTTTAAATTAAAACTGAAATAAACTCCATCAAAATGGACTTTGCATATTCCTGCCCAGTTTTATTTAATAGAAAATCCCCTTCCTTGTTTTCAGTAGGAGGAGTAAATGAGCACTTCCATCACCGAATTACTTTCTTCGTGCAGAAGGAGCGGCTCAGAGCTGACCACTCTGGTCTTCATTCTGTTAGATCCTGAGATACCAATTATACGTGCATCTTAGCTGTCTCTCCAATTCCTACTTTCTTCTCAAATAACGAAGGAAGAAATTTTAGGCATGCCAGGGACTGCAGATCACAGTGCAATTTGCTCAAGTTGTGCCATCAGGAGGAGTGGTTTCAGGGGGTGGTCAAAACGTAAGATGGTGGCCACAACAGTATGATCAAGCTCAGCCTATTGTTATATGTGTGACCTATCATCATGGTCACCCTCTTCACTTTTTGGGCACACTTTGAGGACACTCCTCACCACCATAGTTAATGAGGACAGCATAAGGGAATAGTTAAATCTATCACCCAAAAAGTTATAAAACAAATTTTAAGCCAACTATTCTCTCAATGTGTAAATCCAAATTGTTTCATTTAATTGGACCGTGCTTCTTGGTGAAAAACATAGATCATAACCTGAAGTGATAGCGGGATTTGTATAGCATGCTTGAAAATAGTGGTACTTTTTTGTACTGTATTCAGAGTGATAACCTATATTGTCACTACTGTGCCTCAATCCAATAATGTCTTTGTTCACATTCTTTACAGAACAAATATACCCATCAATTTGATATGGTGATATGCTTAATCTTTGTGTGAATAAGAGAGAGAAAGAAAGAGATGGGAGTGGGGGAACTTAAATCCTGCTGACATTGAAATTAATTAGAGAATTTTCATTTGATATCCCTAGAAATACTTTAGCACACAATTTCCAACCTGATGCTCTCCCAAAGTGTTGGACTTCAACTCCCAGAATTCTGCGTGGGGATGGTTGGTTGATCTGGTTGAAGTCTCTTCTACTTAATAGCAAACACTATACTGGGAAAGAGCTTTCTAATACAAGGTATCCTTTAGTTATTGCATCAAATGTCTTACTGTACCAAATCATTCTGGCAACCTCTTCTTCAACAATAAAATGTACATCTCTAGTAATTTTGAATGAAGAGTCTTCTGTACCACGTTATTAGCAATAAATCTACACGATTCTTTGTTGGTTAAAATCATTATCATCATCATAGTGATCATTACTGAACTCATTATTCTTGTGTTACTATCAGAGTAGATTTATGATAATACCCTGCATCTCGCCTGAGCTAAAGAAGGTGTAAAGGATTTGATTAATAGCTGCTTCTATGTATTAATATTCGATGTTTCTCATGTTTTAAATACATAGCTACTGGGTAGTTTTCTTATGAAGCATCTGACGAGGCCCTAAATGTTTTTCCTTAAATTCACCTAGGGACAAAAGAAAAATCTGTTTAAATGTATAGCTGGGGTTGGGTAGAGGAATGGAGAGCAAATCTTGTATTAGCAAGTACAATTGAACCCCCCCTCCCGCCAAATAAGGCAGTTAACATTTACCATCTGAGGATTTTGGGGATCTGCCTCCCATGGAGTCAATGGGTGGAAGGAAGGCACCCAGAATAAACCCTTCTGAAAGCAACCATAACTGTCTGCGAGCATGTCAGGTTCCCAGAGAATTAAAGAGCGAGATTGTGGAAAGGTTCAGGGACGAAGATATTATTGGACTGTCTTCGTCACTTCGTTTTTGCACACATACATGATGCCCGTAAAAGAAGGAGATCTAGCTATTCCGGAGAAGCCGCCATCCATCCTGGCTGGCGTTGAATTACCGAGAGAGGCAGGGAGGAGGGAGCGAGACTCGGGCGAAGAGCAGCGCACCCACTATCTGTCCCTTAAAGGTTACGCGGCGCTCTGCTTCGCTTTGTCTTCCTCGCGCCCTTTCCTGGCAAAATGGAGACATCACATCCTTGCCCAGCCTCGACTCAGTATTTATGAAGGTTTTCTGACAAATAGGCAGGCTGGCCACGCATGGGTGGCTGCCTTCATTCCGCACTTGGCTTGTTTACATAGGACCAGCACCATTTCCACGGATTAAACAAATCACAGGCAGAAGGAGACATTTATAATCCGCCAACGAGGCCACAGGCAGTTAAAGAGGGGTGCGCGCGGGGGTATGTGGGCATGGCTGTAAGGAAGAAAAATAATGTCCACGGCCAGGGAGCTGACCTTCTCCCTAAAAGGGCAACTCTGGAGTCTACCGAGATAAATACAAGTTATATATAATAGTATAGGTGCACGCACACTCAAGTGCGCTCAGCACGGGGAAATGCACACTCAACAGTCCCACGGACTTAAAAATTATAATATTTACGCCTTAATATTATAAGAGCACTTACACTTTAGGTTTCCCGGAAAAGAAACTACAATAGTCTGCTATGTAACATTCTAAGCATACTACAATGAATGTGTGCGTAGCTATTGCATACGCGCGCGCACACAATGACACCGGCATCTTACAAATAAGATTAAGGTACATATAAAGTGGCCATAATCATTGAACTTTTGAAGCTCCATTAAAAAAAGACTGGACGGTGTCCACTGTAATAAGCATGGTTTTAGATCGTTGTGGAAATCATGTTATATTCAATTTTTATAAAAGTATATATAGTAAGAGGCGGTGAGGTGCTGTGTTTCAAGGCACCAAGCTACGACGACTCAGGAGATGGTCAGTTTTAGCTCAACTTGAGCACAAAGTCAGCTTGGGGAGTTCGGGCCAGTTCCTTTCTCTCAGGCCGAAGAAAAAGGCAACGGCGAACCACTTAGGAAAATGTTGCTAAGAAAACTGCAGGGATTTATCCAGGCAGTCGGCTGAAATCAGGAATGGCACAGGGAAAAAATGGCACATAACATGTTTATATATGTACTGTTAATGAGAATGAACATAGATGCCTAGATAGTATTAAATAGCAGGAATTTTAAAAAAATTATTTGGTGTATATGGCGGCATTGTAATTATTATATGCTCTATTACATTTTCGAAGAGCCGGCGAATTAGAAATCGGGTTTTAAACGAGCGATAGATCCTATAAAAGCTCAAAAACATTCCAAATGCCTGGATCCTTAAAACGAATTCACTTCAGTAGGAAACCAAACCCGGTCAGTTGCCGCGGAATTTGCCCTCCGAGAAAAGTCTGCGAAAGGAAAGATGAAATCACAAGAGTGACGTGTCAGGGAGGGGGTCGGAGATCCCCCCCCTTGCCCCGCTCAGTTGCACGAATTTGCTCCCAGGTAGGAACGACCCCAAACTGCGTCTCTGAGCCCCGTGGTGGGCATCGAGCTGATGGCGCTGAGCACTTGCCGCTTTGCCGGGACTAGGCGCCAACAGCGCATCATGGCGCGCCATCAGCAAAATCCCGCTCGGAGCGCTTAGTTTCCCAGTCGGTTACTACCGCCATTCACCCGGAAGTATAAAGGCAAGAAACTGTGCTATTTCTTCGCCGCCTATGGAAACCGGGCTTGCCTCTGTTATGACTTCTCGCCGGACTAAGAATGCTAATATCGAGAAAGGAGCCCCGACTCCAAACGTTGCCCTTCCTTTTCGGTCGGGGCAGGAGGCGGCGGTTCGGGCTGTCTCTCCCTCCTTCTCCTCCTCCTCCTCTTCTTTGCAGCTGGTGGATTATAAAAAAATGACACATGTCAGCCACCTCGGGCAGCGGGAGCAAGGAAATTCCTCACAAAACAGCAATGGTTTCGAAAAAAGAAGCACAACAAAAATATTGAATAAATTCCCTTTTAATTTATTTGATCATTCCACATTACGGAGCTATGAATTGCTCAAATTTGATAACAAGTACTCAATTCAACTCATTATGTAAGTTAAATTAGACTTCGATAAAATTTCAGTGGCGCGCAGTGGTTCCTAAAATGAAATGTAATTTGTGCAAGAATTTGTTGTATCTGTCACAAATATTTCCAATTAGCGGCCGTAATTATTTGATAGTTTCTGTAATTATGGCTTAAACGGGTGAATTTGGGACTGTGGAGGACCCTAATTGGCCTAAATTTGATATTTTGCATATTTGCATAATGAGGAAATTGGTAGAAAATTGTGTTCATTCATTTGTGAAAAATCCTATGAATTTTATGAATTTGAAAGCTCTGTTTGTGCAGACTGTGACTTTGCTTGCTGATCCCTGAGGAGCTCACGCTGAATGCCTGAACGGGCAGCGCGCCAACTTCTCCTCCAGGAGCAGAAAGGGGGGCCCGCGGGGGGGGGAGCGGGGGACGGAAAGAGAAAAGAGGAGGGCAAGAGCGCGCGCCGAACAACACAAAATTCTGCGCATGCGTTTCCGGCTCGGTTTTTTTTTTTTTTTTTTTGCTGAAAGATTGCCAAGTGCTGGAGTGCTAATGCTCGCGCGTGCGCGCTCTCGTGCTAGAAAGTGGTGGGAGCAAAGCTCGAAGTGCTGTCGCCGCCGTGAAGTGGAGCGGTTCCTTCGAACGCATCGTGTGCATTAGCGACCGCGTGAAAGAAAAAAAACAGTCTTCCAGTCCTCCACTCGGACGGGGACGAAGGGGGCTGCGCGGCCGAGGGAAACTCAGGCACGTGCGCGACGGCTAAATACTTCTCCCTTGCAGTCTGGGGTGATCCATTGCGCTGTCAGGTTGAAACAGTTAAAAGAGAAGCCAAAGCCTCGGCTTTTAAGATGCTGGCCCACACAGCCTCATTCATCATTGTAACGTGACGGGTTATTTTTTGTTGTTGTTGCTTGCTAGCGTCCTGCGCTCGGTTGGAGTTAACGTGTAACAGCTCCTTTGACGCCAGGCAGCGTTTGGATCCAGCGGCTACAGTACCCTGAGAAAAGGAAAAGCAAACCCGCCAGAGAAAAATAGCCTCCTCACTGGCCATCAACATCCAGATGAGCAGAGAGTGACACCACACTAGACCAACAATCAAGAAGTAAACAATATCCCAATCAAGGAGTCACCAATGCAGACTAACTAGCTAACAGTAAACAACAGCTTAACATGTGAACCACCAAGACCACTCTCATCAACACTGACAGGGCAAGCAACTATTATATAAAATGACAGCAAACCCCACTTCCATTGAGGGTGTTACCTAGTTGGGTAATGAAATGTCTGCAAGAAAAGAAGCTCGGAGAGCAACAAGGACCCCACAGAAAATATCCTCTTTTTCATCCCAGGAAAATAACGCAAAGAAACAAAATACTCATTTAGGCACAACACACACAATGCTACATAGTATATAACATAGGAAGAGGAAATCTGGATTCGTTATATAGCTTTCCCTTATTGTTTACCTTCAGATGTGCTAGAACTCCCATAATTTTCTGTACAAGCAGTTGCACTATCATATATTAAATATGAGTGGGATTTGTTATCTAGTGTGTCAGAGTTTTTTTTTAATTGGGGAGAGCATTAGTAGAGTGTATAGGAATCCCAGATATAAAGACTATCTGAAAATTTGGGAGACTGCATGATGCATATATTATTCTGGATCCTATTTTAAGTGCCTATATTCCTGAGAGTACATACTCTGTTTTTCTGTTATTTTTATATAATGTCCTCTGTCACTTCTCTGAAATTTCCCATCTCTAATCTTGATATAAATTTCTAATTTAATTAGAGAAGTAAGCTACCTATTTACAGATTTTAACCCTATCTAATTGATAGTTTAGGCAACCTTAATCCATTGCCACACAACATCTTTATCTGGATTAACCAAAATGTAATGGAAATATGCAAGTTTTCCACAACAAAGGAATTTTTCCTGACCCCACTAATTTCTAAACAAAGTTTGCTCTGATTTATTTGAAATATGAGAAATGTATATTTTTGAAGATTTGTTACATCTAAAAGTGTTGCAAATAATTTACTCTGGAACTTTCACTGAAGGGAATGAACATGACAAAGTAGAAAAATATGAGTGCCATTTTGCCTTTTCTCTTTAATTGAGTAGCTATTACAGCAAACTGTCTTATCTTGGCTTTATTAAAAAAGATAATATGGTTTTGAATGCTTCACTCCCAAATTTCATTCCTGTCTTCCTAAAACAAAGGCGTTTTCAAAAGTTGCAAGTCTTGACTTAAAAATACAGCTTTGCATGTCACTGGAGAGTTTTATATACTTCATTTTATGCCCCTAGGGTAACTTTAGACGGTTAGCACTTTATCTGTTCCCATGGAGCTGTATAATATGTGAAGATGTACCATGCTCTAAATGTTTAAGTGCTTTATCTTACACTGCATTCATGGTAAAGGTTAACATAAATTCATCTTCCACTGAAGCAGCATTTGTTTCTAGCTTCTAAACCGCTTTGTGGTATAGCTGGAATAGAATTTCCATTAAAATGTAAACAATGAGTGGACAGGTATATGGAGCTGCTGCTGGCCACTTGGCAGCATTTGTGTTACTTTATCTGTGATTAGATGAGTCAGGGAGCTCTTAAGCTTAGATTTACTTCTGGTAAATATTCTCTGTTGTTCTTGGATCTAATTTTTCTGCAACTAATAGCTCTTGTTCTCACACCAAGATATTGCTATGTCCATGGGCACTGATGTGCCAGTAAATAGCTCCATGGGTGCCTATCAAGTGTTTGATCATACCTAAGTTTAATTTTTGTTACTTAAACAGAAAAGATGAAGTTAGTGTGCAGCAAAATAAAACATGAGTCACCAGCATGATCTTTGTTTCCAAAATGTGCACAGGCCATATAGATATTTTTGAAAAATGAAAAAGGTGGGTGGCTGCAGACCGGGGCTTAGCTGGAAGTGTACTCATCTACCAGAAAATAAGGAGAATTAGTAAAGGACCTTATGTTACGAGTTAAAACATTGATTAAAAATATCAGATAAAATTGTTTCCATAAATATAAGTAATATTCTACAACATTTCAAGATAAAGATAAATACTTAAATAGTGGCAACTGGTTAAGGGAAGAGAAGGCAAAACAAGGACAAACATAGGAACCATCATATAGATGTTTTTTTGTGTTTTATTTTCTTTATTTCAGTATCTCATTTTTTTGTATCTATACTATCAGATGCTAGAATGTAAAGTGACTATATGTTTAAAATAAACTTTCATATCTTAAAAAAAGCATCTTAGGGAACATAGGAGATGCAGGAAGTAACTTCATAAGTTTGCCTTTTGATAAATGTGCATTTATTATTGCAATATCCAGTGTGGCAGCTGCGACTGAATACTTACATGTTCTGAAAAGTTGCCTATTCACTTAGATAATGAATGAAATCAGTAGCTTAATAATTGTAAAATATGCAATATAAACATTCAGCATTCCATTTCTTTTTTTAAAAAAAGTGAGTTTTGGTGTCGATAACCAAAGTCAGTAACAGAGAGCCACTTGATGTAGTAGTTAAGGCATTAGGACAGAAACCTGGAGAGTAGGAATTCTTGTCTTGTCTTGGACACAAAGCTAGCTAGGTGACTTTGGGCCAGTCACTTTCTCTGAGCCCCAGGAATTAGGCAACAGTTCCACATCTGAAAAACTTGCCAAGAAACCTGAAGGGGGTATTCAGGCAGGAGTTAAAACTGATTTGAAAGCACTAAAATAAAATAAAAATCGGTAACATGGTTATTCCCAAATTATATTTTTATGCATCATAATATACAGCCGGAATTATTGCAGATGGTATAGGCTAAGGTATAATATTCAGTGCATATAACAATAATTGAATTGAGCAGATGTCTAAATAAACATGCCTTGGTTTGCAGCCATTGATGTAATTCTAAGCATTAGGATGTAATACTTTGAGACCTATTCTAAGTAAAAATACTAGAGTAGATCATAATAATCATAATCAGAGGTGGTATTCAGCCAGTTCTGACAGGTTCGGGAGAACTGGTAGCGATAATTTTGATTGGATCGGAGAACCAGCAAATACCACCTCTGATTGGCCAATTGCATAGCCTTCCCCACCAAGCCACGCCCACAGAACCTGTAGTAAAATTTTTTGAATCCCACCACTGATCATAATGAGTCCTTATGAACAATATTAAAAAACTTCTTTCTTAAAAGTTAGCACATAATGCTGTCAAGTCATAGAAACTGTGCTCACTCTTCCTGCAATAAAATAATTTTTGTCTTAATTGTTTACAATATTTCTATTCTGTTCTTTTAAAGGATCATATACCACTCTTAAGTGTAACATACCTGGTTTGATTTTGACCAATGTGATATGCAAACCCATTCTGTGTTTGGTAAACTGGTTTTTCCCCCTGAAATTATTTTAAACCAAAATGAAATATCTTGGTAAGCCAAAATTAAACAAAACACAGGAGGAATGAAGCTTTGACCAGATGTTGCTGAACTACAACTCCCATCATCTTTTATCTTTTGCCATATTGGCTGCAGTAAACAATTTTGGAAAAGCCAGAAATTCCCTAACCTCTCTTAGATCTTAGGTTTTCTCTTAGGTTTTGTTGAACTGAAGTTCAAAACAAATCTGCAAGGCACACTAGGAGCAGATATTTGGAATATTCTGCTGATGCTTAAGCGGATACCTAAGCACACAAATGTGCAATTGAAAATGTTTTTGCTTGTCTTTAAGGTACCTCAGAGCTTGAAACTGTAACTCAGTGTTTCTCAAACTTGGCAATTTTAAGAAGCGTGGTCTCTAACTCCCAGAATTCTGTAGAATTCTGGAAGTTGAAATTCTCACCTCTTAACTTTACCAAGATTGATAAACACTGCTGTAATGAAACAATATTTTTAAAATATTATTGTTGTAAATCAATGCTATGGTTATCTTGAGACATTTTACATTTAATTGAATCACCACCAATAATACTTTTTCCATTTATTTCTCATATTCTCTACTTAGTGTACCTTAAATGCTCTTCTCTAGGATAAAGTAAATAAATATCCATGCACATTTTGAGATATTCACAGTATAATTATCCCCGTTTTTTATGCCTTTTGGCCATTCAAATTAGTATGAAAAAAGGAGGCTTCTGGTGGGAAATTATGGATGGCAGATGTCTTGAAAGAAGTGGAGAGATTGCAACTGAGAACATCTACTGGAAGGTGGATTCTGTTAAGTATAATCTTCTGGATCAAAGGGAGCTTGTGAAATAATCCATATTATTCTGGAAGTATTCCGGAAGACAGTTCCTCATGAATAAACTGCAGAAACAGGATTTTTGACCCTTGGCTCAGGAGTTGAACTGCCAGGAATTCCAGGATTCTATCCTTATTCTTAGCTGTAGTATAGCCATACATGTGGGCATTAAGTCTGGTTTGCCCATTAACTACTTGGAATTAATTAATCTACAGATATAGAGAGTTTTCCCTTGCAACAAAGATAAAATTCCCTATGGGAGCTAAATCTTCTTTCAGAATTACAAACAACAACTAGAAGAAAGACTTTGATGTAAAGATTCAAGAACCTTTTGCAAAAATCTTAACAAAGAGAAGATTTAAGAAAGTTTTAAAATAGATAAGGGGACAGTATTTTTTATCATTTTTACATTTTATGAAAGTGCTTTGGTATATGTTTGCACTAAGCCAGTTTATGAGATCCAGAACTTAATGGGAAACTTTGTCACTTACTGTTAAAGAAAGCATCTACCAGTACTTGGTGGTCTCACATAACAAAAGAAGGATATATCTAAATTTGTATGGCAGGGAAAAATAACTGAATTAAATATAAGGTACTACAAGATGCAAAGGAAAGAGGAGGATTCTCTTTCTACCTGGGTCTACCTGTTTTGAAATTATACCTTTATCTGTACTGCTTAACTTGGATGAAAGAGTAGGTGTTACTGAGAGATAGGAGGCTATTGAGTTAGAAGGAGATGATATAGATTTGGATCATGTGGACATTTATGGCATGATAAAACAAAGGTTAATATGATCTTTTAAAATCATTATGTCAGGCATTACATTTTGAGAAAATGAAATAAATTTAGGTTGTGCCCAAAACCACCTTTGTGGTTCTCAGCACAAGCAGCATTTTATGGATGAAAAAGATAAGTAAATATATTAATAAATTAAATTATTGTGATATATATATACATTTTTTTCAAGGGGAATGTAAAATAAGAGAAAATTTGATGACGGAAAGATATACTTTTTAATGATTTTTCTATGTACAAGTATACAAAGTAGATAAAAGTTTTTATTGTTTAGAACAATGTAAAGCTAACTTTGAAACAGAATTATGATCAAAGGATGAACTCAAAAATGGAAAGGCTGAACATTACCTATAATACAGGATTGCTTGGTGAGGATTAGGTACTACAGGACTGTAAAAAGAGGTTTTATGGAATTTGCATAAATGGCTTGTTTAAAGAAAAGATATCTACATTTAGAGCTGACTAGAAACTCCTTATAGATTTTTTGCATGAAGCAGAAAAAAATAACACTTACAACATGGTTTTGGTGATTAGAATAAAGTAATAGAGAAAATTGAGCCTTTTTATGACCATAGAGTAAGAGATAATGTTGTAATTATATTGGTATTTGCTGTAAAGGAAATCGGATGCTTTTTCTATTTCTTTTCTCCTTTTCTTTCTGCATCTTTATCACTTTCTTCTTTATTTTGTTTTCTTTGTTCAGTATTTATTTTGATTAATTTCTACATTCTCTTTAAACATTTAAATACAATTTATATAAACATATTATGGAAAAAATGCATTTTCTGGCTGTATAATAATTTCTAAAAGTGATCTCTAATTTAGCAAAGAGTATGTTTTTATAAAGTACTAGGCATTGCTTATTCCAGAATGGAATGCTTCCTATTGCTAGTTATGAGTCATCATGCAGTCTTTTAAAATATATAAAAATTAATCCCCAAACTCTAAAAACATTGATTCCAGGCAATGACAAATCAGAAAATGGGCCTAGGGTTGTGCTGAATAGTTAAATGAAACTGTAAACCCAGAAACTGCTATAAAAAAATGTGAACTCTCTGCTAAGAATCATTAGGAAAAGATCTCAGAATAAAACTGCCAATATAGCTATGCTTGTATATAAAACTATAGTGCTACCATACTTGGATACCAAATACAGTTTTGATCATTGCATCCTCAAAAAATATATCGTGGCACTGGAAAAGGTGCAGAAAAGGGCAACCAAAGTAATTTGTGGGCTACAAGAAGAACAATCCACTCATATGCTCACATAACCCTACAGTTTTAGAGCTTTTTAAATTAGAAAAAAAATGCAGTTGTGGGGATATATGCCTGAACTGAAAAATGTGGAAAGGGACTTTTTTCTCACTTTTACATTTTCATAGCATTGAAATTAATTTAGGGGTCATCAGGATATGTACTCTCTCCAGAACAGCAGGACCTAAAGTGTGTTTGTAAATGAACAACCACAGACAAGAATTATTACCTTAGTATTCTATTGTGAACTTCACAGATGTGTCTAAGTGGTCATTTTGTGAGACAGAATGGAATACTGTAAATGTGCTTTTCATTTAATCAAAGTTTTGTTCCTTACTCCATGTTTATACATTTTTCATCACCTATAGATATCTATTCGCTGCTCACTTTGCTAATAAAACACTGAAGCTAAGTTGCTATTACTCTCATTTTATAAATGGAAAGGTAGAAAGAAACAGACTAGTGTAAACTTTATTGATCCAAGGTAGAAGACGTTGTTCAAGGTATAGACCATTCTTTACATTCTTGTACAATAGTTTTAGCCGAATTTAGCACCTTCAAATCACTGTATCTTTTCTTGTCTGGCTACATACATTGACTGAATCCCTCAGAAAAGGAAGGTGATGATGGGTTGAGGGCGGGGAGACAAATCCAAATGGAAACTTTTACATGTTGGACCATACAAGACATGATTCCCTAAAAGCAACTATAGTTCACTGTACTTCACTGAAGACTTTGGCTTCAAATGACTAGGACACATGGTCAATGTACTTAAATTAACTATCTGACTAGTGTTCCCTAGAGCTTACTAGGGAGGACAGCTCCACCCCTTTTCATTATTTATCTCTAAGCATTCTCTTTGCTGTGGGGAAATCAGTAGGTGACTTCGACATTATGTCTGGATGGAAAGTAATCTGCTTTTATAGACCCAGGTTTTACAGCCCATAGCCTAAAAATCCTACAAACCTGTATCACTGGAAATGTGGGCTCTAGTTCAAAATAGGGATGAAAATATTATCTTCATCTGAAAAGCCATCATTCATTTGGCTCAGCTTGGTCTAGAATTTCCTGCAATCCATCTGCAGGAAACGTGAAGCCAAAATGCTTTAGAATTAGGTTTTCACAGGGAATTCCCTGTTAATTAGTTATTTCTCTCTGCCATGTGAAGCGCTGCAATAATATCAGCTACTTTAAGTCCATAAAATGCAGTCAGCTATTTAAAACTTTTTTTATTTCTCTAAGGATTTGTTTATTTTCTGTGATATAAACATTCTGCTCTTGAATCTTGGTGTGCCCATCATTTGAGTGCCAGCTCACTCCATTATATTGAGGTCAATATTCTACAATACTGCAAACATAAAAAACCCCATTGTTTTATTGCAGCAGTTAGTAAGGATAATCCTCAGATAAGGAAATTTTGTTTGTTTTCACATATCATGTTCTTGCTTTAATTTCCCAAATAGGATGCATCTAATAAATACATGCACTTTAGAATTTAAGGTGGGGTATTAATAGTTCCCTTCATTGTCTGTTCTACATTGACAGTCTTTAAGTTTGTGCACTGAGTGAAAAACAACCTGAGTGGGACATAGGAATGGGGTGCTTTAAATCACTGTCCTTGTCCTTCCATACACCAACACATGCAATAGGTGCTATGAAATTTGTAGTACTATCCATCTATTTGGCAGCTTATATAAGATACCAAAATGAATGCAAATGTCCTTTTCCCACTTTTCAGCTTTTAAATATAACCATGTGCTAGATTAAACCAATGATTTTTCTAGGCAGCATCTTACTTTCAACACAGATAGCAGGAACTTCTAAAAGTTTCCCTAACAGAATACTAGGACAATAACTTTCCTATTGTTTCTTTTCAATGGTATTCAGAACTATGCTGCTTTGAATGAAAGATTTTCTGTTTCTAGTTTTGGTTTTTTGCACTAATCACCAGTCTGCTTCCAAGCTGAATTCAAGTGTGTGTTTTGATCTACAGTATCAATATGTTTGGGAATCCCACTCTGCTTCTCTTATATTCCATTCAAATGGTATATACTTTTCTATTTGTATAGGATGTTGAACTGAGCCCGTCTCCCAAGTGATCCTTAATGTGAATTCCACAGGTTGATCAAGATGGAAAAGATCTTTTAGCAATGGTCTCATTTTTGCAGAATTCTCTCCCCAGAGAAGCTTCCTCAGTTGCGTACTTTGTCTTCTCAGTGCTAGGCTAAGACATTTTATTCACTCAGGTCTTTTTAGACTCACGTTAATATGATTTTAGTAGTGGTTGCTGTCCAAAATGATTACTGACTTCTTTTATTTAGTGCTATTTGTGTTCATTTATTATTAAGGTTCCACCAAGGAATGGGACTTCTCTAGCACCACTCACTTCTGCAGTTTCAACACTAATATGGGTGAGCATGTCATGCTTAGGTTTGAAATACAAACAATATTGCATTGTATTCACATTCCTCTTAAATTCTATGGTGCTTCATCGGAGCTGTAAAAATAATGGTTTGGGTTATAAAAATTTCAAGCAGAGTTCTTTTTCTCTGAAAAAAGGATTACTTATCTCCTCTAACAGGCTACAGTTTTTTTTTGTAAAGTTGCTCCTGAGAGTTTGATATGATGCATGAGGTTATAGTTGGAGGGAAGAATCAATGAAAATTGCCCCCTCACCCAGAAGAGATTTGATGGAGCCACATGGCTGCTTGTCACAAATGAACACCTGAAGAGTTTAGATGGTCCAGATGGCTGAAGGAGGTAAGCAGTCTTAGCCGTCATGCTTTTCAGCATGTGTGTCCATGTTATAAATCTCAAGTTTGTTGTTAGGTATACATATCACATGTTTCAGTTAGATATCCATTGTAGAGCAAAACTGAATTTTGTAGCATTTTAAGATCCTGTGTGTAAACCAGCACATCCTCATTTTAAACATCATATTTATTTACTTAGTGGAAGTATATATGCTTATCCCCAGGAATCATATTCCAAGAAGAAGAATGAAATTGTACCTTAAAACAAATATTTACTGATGGGCTGAGAGCACAACATATTTCAAAAGCAAATAAGAGCAGAAATAAGATTATGTCAAGAACGTGACATTTTATTCACTTCCCCCTACATACATAAAAAGTACAGTATCTAACATCTATAATTATAACAATTTTAATAAACCAGTCTTGATTCTATTTTCTCTTTCTATGAATTAAACTTTTTTTTACAGATAAATAAAAATAAGCATCGCCAGTAGGGGGAATAGATGTATAAAAAACAAACTATTTTTATGATATGAAAATTATTTGAATGTTATTAAGTACATCTAAAATTCCTGGCACATAATGGTTTTAGCACTTATTTTGTATGAAGAAATGTCAGGTGAGAGTATGTGAATTCAGATTTCTAGAAGCTTTTGTAGCAATCATTTACCCTTTGTGCACCATAACACAATATATGTTTTTAAATGCTCTTCCAGCATTCCATTTTTGTGGTTAATGAAACAAACAACAAGATTGTTTATTGGACCCGTGTCCATCCTGGCTGGTCTCGGCCAGTAGGGATGTGACACGAGGCTGGCTCCAGGCGTTGGT